>BQNB010044989.1:8782-22617 GCA_026074375.1 Tanacetum coccineum
AATTCCAACTTTATTTGCCAAAAAAAAAAAAAAAACGATTGGTCAATTAGTCCACCGATCAATGTGTTGGGTCGGGACGGGTCAAAATGAGTTCATTTTAACGTTCTTTCACAATCAATTCAAGCATCATACATATTGATGATGTATCTCAAAAGTATATTCACAAACCTATTGCCATATGTTCTATAAAATTAATGTGTCAAAATTTTAACAAATTTGGAATAAATATTACAGGTCTCATATTCTTCTTCTGTGGTTTCATTGGATGAGTATATGGATCATTTATTAGTTACTCAAAAGACTGTTGATGGTTATGTGTTTTTAAAGGTTGTTGGAAAAGTTTTGAGAGAAACTACGGGGATGGCCTTCCATGCGCCTACTGTCGATGTCTCGGTTGTTGATCTTACGGCCAGGCTCGAGAAGCCAGCCTCATATGATGATATCAATCAAGTAAGGACAATAAATAACTCTCTTTGGCTTGCAAGATGAATTTGAGCATTTGCACTGCTAATATGTTGTGAGAATTTAGTTTGAGTTTACCGTACTTTCACTTGAGGTTATTATTACAAATACTAAAAAAGTTTTAAATTAATTAGTTAAATATAAACTCTCATTCTGAATTACCCTGACATGCTCAAACTTGTGGTGACCCCTCATACATTGTACTTTCCTAGAAATTATATAAAAATCCAGAGAGACAAAACAATGAAATTTGTTCGCCATATTTGACTCTCAATATCTTCATTGATTTCCCACCACTTTCTTTTTTCATTCTCACCATTTTGCTGCACAACTTGATGAGATAAGAAAACAAGTGAAACACATACCTTTCATAAATTATGTTGTCCACTAGTGTAGACTTTCCATGTAAACTCATTTTAGTAGTCTACAACACACTGCTTACATCAGTCAAATGACATTTAGACTTGGATATATTACAATGGAGTAGTGGACAGACTTGACTTGGTCCTTTTATGGTAGTTTTGCCTCGAACCCACCTTCAGCTTGCTTTACAAGGTCATACGGCATGTAGGTACCAAGAAGTTTGTCCCAAATGTGGAAAAAAATGATTAGGAATCAACTTGACCAGGTACTCCATCTTTCCGGTCGCCATCTTTAAATTCATTTACCGCTTTGGGTTCATGCATGCAGTGAAAGCATTAATTTACTTTTAAAATGGCAATTCCAGGTGTACTTTTGAAAGACAAAGGAGATGGCATGCACTTTGCGTCCGCCTTTTGAGCTGCTATCTATGACATTTCCCGACAGTAGAAATCCGTAAGCTGTTAATTGTGTTTCAGTTGCACATTGCCTTGTTTGAATACATTGATGTGGATGTTACTAAATTCCGTTATTTCATATGACAGTAACTATTAGAGTTTTTGCTCATCGTCGTGTTTAACTTTGCTGATAATATTATACACTCGGTTGTGTACTAGTATTTTTGTCAATATCGCTACATGAACTAGCGCATATGAGCTGATAATGGATACAACGGCTTACGTTAATTAGCATAAGATGTCATGAAATCGACAAAACACACAAGCTAGCCAATAAAGTCACAGCATATGTCGAAAAGATGAAACTTTTTATACTACCTCCGTCCCACATTAAGTGTCCACTTGACTTTTTCAAAGTCTTTTTTCTGATGTCAACAACACTACTAGATCACACTGCACATCACTTTGAACTCTATAGTTTGATCGAAAATCCATCGACAACAAAATCGTTAGCTCCAAAAGTTTTTTATTATAACGGGTAGTTCACCCTCTCTCGATAATAGCTTCCTCTTCCTTCACCTCTTCTTCAGTGTCACTATGATTTTCATCGCCTGCAAATGTTCACACGGGCGTTAATACAACCAAATGATTTCACACTTAACAAAATCATTAGATGAATAAATACATATAATGGTTTTTTTTGTTTTAGCTTCACATGCAAGACCCTACATCACCTCCATGATTAAGATTCTGCAAATAACAAGTAATAACACCTCCCATTGGGAGAGGTGGGAGGGGCTGGAGCGGCGGTCCCATGGAAGTTTTAAGAGGGCCATAATCTGGCAAAAAATCGCGTTTGATGCTCCCAATACGCAAAAGGAAAATCACATTTTGCAAAAGCATGTATGCGGCTTGCTTGTTCAAAAGCCCACGTTTGATGACTCCTCATAACGAAAAAAATCTCGTTTTTTGATTTCTTGTCCCTAAACGCTAGTCACCAAGATAATCCCGTTTTAAAAAAGACCAATATCATATAAGTAAGGTAGAAGAATCACAATCCCTAACACCCTCTTAACTTGCAAACCTATGTTTTTTGCATTAGAAAGTTAATCAAGATCTTTTTAATATAGTTTAGGAGGAGAAACGTTCGAAATTAGAATTGTCGGTATTACAAAGATAAATCAATCATTCCTTATTATGAATTATTATATTTTGTATTATTTTTATTATTTTTCTTAAATAATTTTATTAAAAAGCCCAAAATATTATCCCAAAATTGCAATAACATAATGGGCCATAAGAATATACAGTCGTTACTCAACAAGGCCCCGTGTAGGGTTTACAATGTATTTATATTCCTTATAAATACTTCTATACTTTAATCTCTCTTTGATGGAATTGAAAAACGTAGTGTTAGGTACTTGTAAACAAAGTTGGAATGTAAAAGATATAGTAACAGAGAGGAGAGGATAGGGTTTGAAGAAAATGTTATTTGTTTTTTACAATGTATAGGATGTAATGACCCATTACAAGGAATGACCCAATACATCCAAAACCATTCCTTAGGGCCCACCTCTTTTTTTTTCATTACATCCCGTAATAAGAATCAAAATTCCATAAAAGGGCGGGGGGGGACCGACAAGAGTAACTAACCCATAATAAACTTTCTATAATCAAAAGGTACATTATCATTTTATTATCGATATTCCATTACTCTTATCATACAACCAAACATATTAATAACTTAATGGGGCGAGTGGGTCGAGTGGGGTACATTTACAACACTATTTTATTTCATTACGACGTTTTATATTCCATTCCCATTTACAATTCATCCCGTCCTACCCAAACCACCATAAGACTTCTCCTTTTCCTCTCATCTTCTCCTCATCTCTTAACTTTTATTCTTTAAATTTACAATACGATACCATCACGCTCTAAAAATGATTTTAATTTCATCGTCAACAATATAGGTTTGACAAAGTTATTTAGTTTCTGGTGATTACTACATTGATAAATAATCATATATCTATAGACTAATACAAATCATTAATTGATAATCTTTTCTTTAAGTCACTGGACCATATCGTACATACCTAACAATCATGCTATTCTTTCCGCATAATTTTTAAAGTGAATCAAAACAAATTTGAACCTAAATTGAACTGTATAGTAACCTGATTTAGCCAGACAATAAAGAGTACCTTGGTTCATTTTTTTTATACTCTTTAAATTCTTTTCTAGTTTATAAAGAACAATAAATATTCTATTGTGACTACATAAAAAAATTTAGAAATACAAAATCTCGATGTTTGTTCAAAAGAAAATAATTTAACACACCACAAAGTTAAATATGATCCAGTTAATTGAATCACAATAACATAACCTCGAGTTATGATATTTTTTATTTTAATATCCGTCGTGGCTTTGATGATCTCTTGAAGTGACTCAAATAATTCTTTGATGATTCGTAACAGAAAAGTTGCGTTTTTTTAGTTTTTCGGATTTTTTGACACACTGTTACTAAAATATTCGTAAAATACTTATCGTTACGTCGAAAAAATTTTGAATTTTTTATGTAATCCACGACTCAGTAAACTACAACTAGTAGGTATACTACTGCGCAAGCCTGAGGAAGACCACCCTAGCTATGTCCTGTCGGGGCCGAAGTCAAATTTTTTCTATCAGCTTTATGTGCTATGTGGTGTATCTTACATAACCTCAATTCAACATGAAATGCCAACATCATCAACCAAAGAAAAGTCATCATCAAACACGCCAAATTAATGCCACGTCATCTTAAAGACACCCATAAAGCACAATTTTAATCACATCTAGGCAAATGTTAATCCACATTAAGCAAATGTTTAAAAATATATTACTAAGGTTTCAAACTCAGGTTTCATCTATGCCCAAGAGGATAGCAACTCAACCACTAGAGCATTTCAACATTTGTGATAATCTTTGGCAAAACCCAAATATCATAAAGGCATCCTTAATACCATAAATAAAATTGTTTCCTATTTACATTTGCACAGATACATCTAATACAATCAGTTTTAAATTTTTTTAAAAAATTCTTTATTTCAAATTGTTGAGCATGCCACACTCTCTAACTTTTATTGTTATGAATTTGTAAAAAAAAAATGACCGCTCTTTAGTTTCTCTCCATCTCTTCGCAGGTTCGTACCTTAATGAGTATTCGATTCATTGAGAGGCCCGGGTCAGCTTTGACTGGAACAGAGTGATGAGCGGAGGCGGGGAGGGCGCGTTGATTGTTTCTATAGTTAAGTTATATCATTTTGATTTGTAGTAAGAGTGAATAAACGTTTCCAGTTTGTTGTTTGAATTTGCAGGAAACACTGAATCCAACGTTTTTCCAGTTTGTTGTTTGAAATGGACATTTTTTTTTCACTCTGGATTAAAATTTTTCCAATTATAACAAAGTAAAATTTTTTGGATCAATAAGTAGTAACCACTTGAGAATGGATTAGACTTCTCAGGTCACTAGACAGTTACTTTACTGCTGAAAAACAAGTGAGAAGGTAATAGGATATGATAAATTCTATACAAGGGTGTAATAAACAGTGATTCTGTAAGAATTGCGTAAAGCTGATTTAGACATTAAGTTGAACTACACCACAAATGTTATCATTGCTTTGATATCGTGTGGAAAAATATAAAGATAATAAGCTGGCAACCAAGGAGTAAGTAGGAGCGGATAATAGACAGATACCAAAAGAATGAAATTAGCAAGTGAACAAATTTATTGAGTCCGTAAAATGACCGTTTTCCAATTTGAGGGTCGTTAAAATGAAGAAAACGTAATTTTTGAGGTCGTTATTATCAACTTCACTTTCCCATTTTAGTCGTAAAAAATGACGAAAACATTTTTTGAGTTAATTATAAACTGTCGTTAGTCAAAAGGACTAACGGTGCAAGAGATTACTCTAAAATGTATGATAATTAAACAAAATTTGAAAGTTGGATGAGGTATTGTCTACTTTTTTTTTAGTGGGTTCGTGTCTGATAATGCTTAAATGGGAAAGTATGTTGCTATAAAGCCATTAACGCCATAAATAAAATACAAATAATCTGTTATGTACAACACATTTTTTGATCATTTTTGCAGGTTAAATGGTTTCAGGTTCCGGGGTCTTGTATAAGTTTTTTTTGGGTTAGATGGCGAAGAAGATTTAGTGCACAAGATGTAAGTGAAAATAATCAGAAGTTGTACGTGTCAACTACTAAGGGCCTTACCTTTCCCTAGCTGATATATGTACAGGTTTAAATTGAAATATAGTGCTATGTTGAAAGGAAAGAAGCCATTATTGAAGTAGTATTTTTAATATTATGAGTTTAGCCATTATACACCCATGGACGTCCATAAAACAAGTGTTCTATGTGCTGGAATAAAGTCCCTCGTTTTCTTATCACAAAAGCTTTTATAGAATTTTTTAAAACAAAAGCTATTTTGTGGATCTGTCTATTTGGTACATAAACATATGGCATAGATAGCTTAGCTTTAGATAGCTAAATAACGATTAGGACTCTAAAGGATTGTAGTAAGAAGGGGTTACGAGGTGTTTAATACAAGTTTTAGAATGTCAAAATTTCTCATCTTTTTGTTCTCTTGGAAGTGTTGTGCTTGAGTTCATTATATCTATTTATTAGTTAATGGTTGTTTACATAACTAAGAAAAGATATAAAGTTTAGCCGTCGTAGCCTGTTTAACTCGAACCAAGGCGTGATGCAAAATTTGTATAAGGATTTTTTTTTGGCCTAACATTGTCCGTGTGCCATGTCAGAGAAACAATATGTCAGTAGTTAATGTTTGCGTTGATTTTTTTCATAAAGCTTTTGAATGTGTGGAGTTTGTTTGTTAACGATCGATGTGGGAGTTCCTATGAGATGAGTCTCAACAGTCTGTTAGAAATAGATCTCGCCTTAAATTTGTGCTCAGAATATTCTTATTATCTTTGGTTATCATTTGGATTCATCTGAGTTTTATGTAGATGTAGTACTCAGACATACAAAATCAATCTATTTACAGATAAGACAAAATGATCGCTTAGCTATGAGCGAATTAGTTACCAGCTTGACAAAGGGTATCGTTTCGTCACCTTCGCGCCCACGTTTTCCCCCCTGATATTGTACACGACCAGGTATTTCTTATTTTTTGCGAAATTGCTTTTTCTTGAAAATCGGTCTTTTATTCGTAAAAGACTATCCATTTTATGACTATTTTGAAGGTTGTCTGTCTCTGCCACAAAGCATAGATGGTCATTTGTGAAGCCGTAGGGCAATAACAGAGTTGAGTGGTGTTACTAGCATAGAATTGACCCCTGCAATCTGTCCTGCAGCTCTTTTTAAGGTCATCTAAGCCAATACTTCTGTTTATAGCTAAACATAAGTATACATTTTAGCCCATTATGAACAGTTTTCATATACTTGATCCATAGGAACGCAATTTTGCTGATGTTCAAAAGTGAAGAATCTCTCTGTACACATGTGATTACATTACTTGGTTAGATCGCATGATTTTGTTTCAGGCACTTATATATACTGTTGTGATTAAAGAAGTATCTTTATAGTTTTTATTGATTGGAAATATATTGATATGGTTTCTAGATTTGGTCAAATTTGGTTGTGACAGAAGGTGTCAAATTGATTTTGTTATAAGACTTGCAATGCATAGTTTCTACACTATTAGATTTACTCACTTGAGTATGTAATGTGTACAATTTGATTGTTGTTCCTTATGCATTCATTTAAGGAGTAACATGTTTCTTTCTTATGGTATTGGTCAAAAGACTTGCATGGTTAGTACAATTTGCTGTGCGACTTAACTTTAGTCCTTCCCTAAACCTACTTTATTCATTAACATGTGCAAATTACTTCATATTTATCCCATTTTATGGTTTTTGTTGACATGTGAAAGATGGAAGTGAATCATTGGACAACTACGATAAAACATCATGGATATTCAAAAATAACCTGTTTTTACCATTAGTTTATAATATCTTCTATGTAACTTTACAGATGAACATGCAAGTGTTTTGTTTTAGATGAAGATGAGAAGTGCAAAGAGGCAAACACAAAATTCTGTAGCAAATAAAACGAGAAGAAGTGTATTACGGTTGAATATGAAGATTTTGGTTGGTAGTGATACTGAACTTATGCTTACAACAGACAAAGTGAAATCACACACAAAGAGAAACCTTACTAATAGAAGCACACTGATGTTGTTACAACATGATTTTTTAAAGAACTTTAGGAGAAAGAGAGTGCCAAAATGGTTGAAACACTTTTTGGTTAATCTGTTTTAAAGTTTATAAAAGCATTCAAAGTTAGAGTGTAAAAGAAGTAAAAGTCTTTATTTTTTATAATTGTCTAGCTTTAGTTATATTGAGAGAAAAGACACTAACTAATTGAAGCTAGCAAAAAGTATCACTAACCTCCAAGATGGAAAAGTTAGCTAAAAGCTACTGGTAGAAAGTATAGGATCTTACCTAATAAACTAAACAAAAACGATTTATTCATAGGTTTTTATTAAAAAATTAAAGATTTAATAATATGGCATTATATCTTATCGGGTTGACCCGATAACCCGATAAAAAACTAACTAGGACCCTAACCCGGCCCTATTAGGTTATCGGGTTGACCCGATAAGCTAAGTTGGACCCTAATCAACCCGACTCTATAAGGCCTTATCGGGTTCGGGTCCGATCGGGTCAACCCGTTTGACACCCCTACTTACAACAAGATGACAGTAGCAATTAAATGCTTGAACGCGAATTGATAATTTGAAAAGGAAAAATGCGTTTCCAGAAAGCATGTCATGAGCTCCAGTTGCAAAACGGCATTATGATGCCTCAATAACACAAAAAAGTGATTATCACTTATATCTTGCACGAGAACAACTATCATAAGTTCTAGATCCCTTCAATATCCATCTACGCAATGTTTCTTTGCTACAAAACATATATGTTGACACCTTCGTTTATTTCGTCAATAGATCTTATGAAGTGCCCAATCAAATTAATTTTATGAATCAAATCCATCTCAATTTTTTTCATCTTTTGGATCTAAATCAATTGTTTCAATTTGGATCATGAGTTTGGTTTAAGGTGTTGTTCTAAATCAATCATTTTTCAATTTGCACCTTCCAAACCTAATAGATTTCCCAAGCCCTAATATTTATCGATTTATGATCCTTTTTTTTAATCGTTCTTTTTAAACCCTATTTTAAAACCCTAATCGTTCTGTTCGAGAATTGCTTTTATAACACCGCTGTTTGGTCAATCTGCTATGTGTATGTATCGATCAAAGAAGATGAGTTACGCTAAACTTTTTCTTCATCTATATTTTGTCACGAATTTTCCGATAAGTTTTCTGCTAAGGAGGCTATGGACGGTATGTAAACAAATATGAACTGTGGATGATGCTTTGTAGTTCCTATAGGAGGTCCACAAGCGGAAAACAGTTTGCTTTGTTCCTTTATTAAGATCTTCTGATTGATCGTTGGTTAACATCTTTGTACTATTTGAGTGGGCGTATTTTAAACTTCATGCTAAAATTGTCGAGATTTCAAGAACATCCGTTGAAATAATAAAAATAACTCGCAATCGTCACATAATAAGGGTGATCAAAGTGCTCCTAAGGATTTTTATAAGGAGAGTGGGGAGAATGTGAACTCTAAATCTTATGCACATGTCGTTAATGCTGGACCTCATCAGTTTCATAAGAAGGAGGATTCACCGCGAATTTGCTGATGAAACGTATGCTAATAAGACGGATTTTTCTTAAGCTTTGTTGGGTAAAGTCAAGGACTTCCCTCTTTTAACAAATTTAACGTGGTATTAGCTAATGAAGAGTTTTGTAATTTCAAACTCAAAAATGTGGAGGTTTTTGGGTGATGATTGCCATCACTTCAGAAGATGCAAGAAGAGACTGTAGTCAAAGGTGGGCATTGGGTTCATGTTTCTCAGTTACTTCAAGCATCCAATTCTTTCTCGTTATGAAGAGAGTTTACGTGGATTGATATCGAAGAGATATACCATTAAAGTATAGTCCCCCAAAAAAAACACCTTCTCTCATATACTTCTAAATGTGGGAAATTGCTAGATTTTGATGAATAGGAAGATGGTTACCTTCATAAGTAAAAAATTAGTATCAAAACGACTTTAGTTGAGAATATGTTATGAATCGTTAAAGTCATTATCCCAAGTAAAACATTTTTGGATACGGCAAAAGAAGTTTTTTCTGTTGGATGCCTGATTTTGAAAAAGACATTGATCAAGAAGTAAAGTCCAATGACGAGCTGATAACGAAGGTTCATGATAAAATAAAGGATTGCGTATTTACTCCAAATGTGAAGGAGAGAGTGATCTTGAAGAGTGGCCGAAACAATCCCTTTGAGAGGTCCCTCTAGACGTTGCAATTCAACACAGTCTATTTAATCGCTCAAGGTGCTGATGCTTTCAACTTGTTATTTCATCCGCTGGATTGGAGGATGTCCTCTAGACGGTTGCAAATTCACCATGGGTCATAAATCAGATCGAAGATGAGTCAAAAGGTTTTACTTAAATTCCGTCCTAACATTTCATCTATTACTTATGGACCTACTTAGTCCGAACATAGGCCTAATTTTAATGCTGAGTCCCAACAGGATGTACGTCTTCTCCGTTCGTTTTTTCCATGTATTGTTTGAATGGAAAGGTTTGATACTTTTGTGAAACAACATGGAATGATGCCTCAGGTGACCGGATTCGAATGCCTTATCAATGCGTATAAAAAATGAAGTATCCTCAAAGAAAAGATTCGTATGTGGGTTAAAGCCAACAAAGAAAAACTCAAAAAGTCATAACAATGCTTACAAGAAAGAGCTTCCATATTTTTTCTTCTGAACAAGGGGAGGGCACGTAACTCTTATTTCTAAACGTAAGAGATCCTAAATCAATTCAGGACTTTGTCAAATTAACACGATGAGTTGCTCAATAAAGCGAAGATCAAATGGGCGATAGAAGGAAAACAAAATTCGAAGTTTAATCACGGGTTCTAAATACAAAACGAAACCAACTTGCAATTCGTGGATCTTGGTGGAAGGTAATGGATCGAATCTCTTATTCTAGTAAACAAGATTTCTCTCTTATTTTGCTATCGTTTTTAATAATCCGCCTGATTATCGTCTTCCATATCGATTTGGATTTCCGAATAAATGACCTCGAACACAAATGGTTTTGGAAATTGAGTATACCGAAGGAATCAAGAAAGCGGTTTTGAGATTGTGGGTTTGATAATCGCCTAGACCTGATGGTTTTACATTTTGCTTCTATCGTCGATATTGGACTTTTCTGGAAAAGGACGTGGTAATAGGCGTTAGTATAACTTCTCATCCATGGGCAATTTCCTAAGGTACACTCATCGATTACACTAAAACTAACCCAAAGACTCAAGAGGCTAAAATGATGAAAGAATTCCAACCTACTCACTTTTAATTAGAAGTTTATACAAGATTATTGCCAAGATTTTGGCAAACCGTTGTGGTTGTTTTGGAAGACTTAGTATCGATGTTTCACGTCAGCTTTATGTGGTGAAACGACAGATATCAAGATTGCCATTCATTTTATATGAGTTATTTTCAATAGTGTAAGATGAACAAAGAGGCATACGATGAAATTTAAGGTAGACTTTCGAAAAGGCATATGAATTTTCGTCCCGTGTATTACTTGGTTGACGTTAAAAGGGTCGGATTGGTGAGAAGTGGTGGTGGTTGATCCAAATTGCTTACTCCTGCAAGGTTCGGTTATTGTGAATGTAGTCCTACTAAGAATTTCATTCCATAAGCCTAAAGCAAGGTGATCTCTCCATCGCCGTCCTTGTGTCTTTTGATCATGGAGACTACATAGCTCGATGCAAAGATGGTGGACGCAGGCTTATTTTTTAGAGTAACAGTTGGTGTCTTCTCTTCATTCTCATCTTTTCTTGCGGATAACGCATTTTCATGGTCAGTGGAGCGAAGCTAATATTGATACTATTCTTCGTGTGTTGGACTGTATTTTTTATCAGCTTCGGTTTACGATAAACATGCTCAAAAGTAAACTTACTGGATATCGTTTCTAGCGACAAGATGTATCAGGCAGCAAAGAAAATTGGATGTCGAATTCTTCAAGTCCTTTCTCGTATTTAGGTTCCAAAGTTGCTGCCTATGTCTCGATTCAATCGTGGAGCGAGATGTCAATATATTTTTGCACTCGTTTATCTAAATGGAAGTTAAAGACCATTAACTATCGGGGAGTCTAACTCTTCTGAAATCTGTCCTAGTTCTTGCCAATATATCATATGAGCCTTATTCAAAGTTACAACGAAGCTTCTCATATGGAATCCATTAGATGGTCATTTCTTTAATGTAATCGACTTAACGAAAGATCAATATGGGTTAATGGAATAAAGTTTGCTTCTACAAGAAAAGGGAAGTCTTGGAGTGCGAGTTTCTATGCACTTAATAAGCTCTTTTATTTCAAATGTGTTTGGCGTTTCTACACAAACAAAAAACAAATTCCCAAAGCCTTTTTTTTTATGGACCAAAATTATTAAAAGGATACATGGAGAAGACAAAAAGATTGGTAAACATGTTTAAAGCCACCATCCGTCCTTATGGTTGGATATCGTCAAGGAGGTTCAACATAATTCAAGCAGACTGATTTTGATGGTATTCAAGCACAGAAAGATGCAACAGTGGGTAGGACATCGGTCTGGGAGGACAAATGGAGGGCTGACAACACTTTCCAAACTGACTTTCCCAGAAGTAGGCATTGAAGGACTCAAAAAAATATTTCAGTGGACGTTGAAGTTACTCATGATGATCTTTTATGTTCGTTCGAAGAGCTCCAAAGCTGGAGCTGAAGAGCGTACAATAAATTCACTCGTGAAGATTATGGATGGAATTACTCTTTTCGAATCAAAGTTTTAATGGAGATGGGTCTTTAGAAGGTTGCGCGAGATTTACAGTCGCTTCGTTAGGAATCTCCATGACCAAACTCGTTACCAGTGGGTCCTCTTCCAAACCGTTGGATAAAAGCCGGGCCCTATATAAGTCAATATTCACCTGGAAAGTTAATGGACCTCTTTACCTACTGCGTTGAACATCTCTAAAAGAGGCATGGATAGATCCGATTTTCTATGTCCTTATATGCGAAAAGAATGTGGAATCATCTAGCCATAATTTTTCCTTTACATGCCCATATCTAAGAGATATTTCGCATGGTTGTGATTTGTATGGGAGAATGATGTCAGTGAAGGTTTTTCCTCTAGATGAATGTTTTAGAATGGTTTTGATATCCGTCTTCATTCTAAACATAAAAGTGTTCGAAGCGTGTGTTATGTCTTTTGGTACATTGGAATTTCCGTAACAAGAGCAAGTTGATCGCTTGTCCGTCGAAGGCGCTTTATTGAGAGGTAATCACCCAATCTCATTTGTGTAATAATAGATGTAAAAGTCTTTTAGTTGGGTAGATTGGCATACAAACTCGCATCCTGTTACTTTGTAATTTCTATCATCTTGCTAGTCTTTTTTTGTTTCAATAAAATCAGCCGTTAAAAAACACTATTTAAATGTTTATATGTAGTCTTCACTATAACTGATAATCAAAACACTTTCATAACGCAAACCACAAACACCCTTAAGAGTGGGTATATTTAGAGTGATTCGTCTTGTGTATAGGTTTAAAATGTATTAGGCTAATCTTATATAATCTGGGATCGATTCGGTCGTTTAACTGGTGAATCGAGAACCTATAGGAGACCGAGGGTCGTGTGTGATTGAGTTTTTGCTTAATTGAGAACCAAATTGAACCGCCAGTTAGGGTCAATCCGGTTTAATAAACCCGACCGGGCCATGACTTTTGTGTGTTTTTTTTAAACAACAAAAACAATTTCTTTCTCTAAAACTAACAAAACCTTTTTGTCATTTCATTGTTCCGTATTCAATTTTGTGTTAGATTTATTCTATTAGGTTTGGTACTGACTTTCTAGATTAACGCATAACTTCACCGTATATCTTTGTAGTCTGATATTACTCATTATATCATACCATAAACAATAGGTTTGTAATTAGCTAATGTTTTGAAGTGCATTTGTTACGTTGAGCATAATGTTAAGAATTTGTATCTCGTTATTGAATACTACTTATGCATATACATATTGATCGAATATACGTAAAGCTCAACATTCGTTATTGCGTAGAGTTTGATTAGTAATTTTGTCTATATGAGACGTCATGATACACAATTGGATAACATTTGCCTTTTAAGTTAATGGCAGTGATGACACTTGAATGTAACATCAAAATCGAAAAAAGACCTAGGGCACATGTTATGAAAAGTATACATATGTACATAACCGGTTCGATCCGGCGGTTACCCGTTAAACCGACGACTCAACCGGGTTATTTAAAAATCTGGGTTTTAAAACATTGGTATTAGAATTTGGTTCACGCGTTAAAGAAAAATAGGAGAGAGAAAACATGTGAATGTATAAAAAGTTGTTTCGTTAATACATTGAGGTTAAGGATAAGATTAATATTTTCTAGTATTTAAATATAAAAAATAATAT
>BQNB010044989.1:24097-39920 GCA_026074375.1 Tanacetum coccineum
ACCGTAATGGAATTCACGTTGTGTAGTTCCTCGTCTTAATGACTTATATTTTTTATGTGACTTTTGAACTGTATGCGGTATGTCATAAATTTTATGTCATGTCATAAACACAGAATTAATTTTATGTCTCTTCAGGAAACTAAAATGGAGGATATCGACGTTTGTACTATCAAGGAGGTTTGGGGCAACATGTATTTTGATCACGTGGTTGGGCCTTCGGTTGGATTCTCTGGTGGTATTGTATGTATCTGGAACACAAACATGTTTGTTAAAGAACACGTTTCCAAATCAGATTATTTTGTCGCGATAATGGGCACTTGGATCCCATCTTCTACTAGGCTTCTCGTCATTTCTATTTATGCCCCCCAAGAGCTTTCCGAGAAACGTGATTTATGGAATTATCTTCAGTCTTTTATCAGTAGATGGGATGGTGAGACGGTTCTTATGGGTGATTTTAACGAAGTGCGTTCGGAACGTGAAAGATTCGGTTCTGTTTTTAACCAACAAGGTGCGACTGCGTTTAATCAATTTATTTCTTCGAGCAGTTTAATTGATCCTCCTTTGGATGGTTATGCTTTCACTTGGTCTCATAAAAATGCATCGAAGATGAGTAAACTTGATCGTTTCCTTTTATCAGAAGGCTTGTTTGACTTCTTCCCGCACCTTTCTGCCATTTGCTTAGATAAAAACCTCTCGGATCATCGTCCAATTCTCCTTCGTGAATCGTGCTTGGATTATGGTCCTACCCCCTTTAGGTTTTTTTACTCTTGGTTTTCTTTGAATGTGACGCGATTGTGGATAACTCTTTGAATTCTCTAATGGTTTCTGAAGATAATGCCCTGATCGTTGCAAAAAAGCTACAGCTTCTTAAAATAGCTATCAAGAGCTAGACTAAAGAATTTAACTTAATCTAATTGCTAAAATGTCAAATTCAGCAAGATATTTCTCTGTCTCGATAAACGCTTCGATCTAGGACAATTAACGATGAAGTCTGTAACACCCTCAATCTGAGTATGCAGCGGAATGTTGAATATCCCGAAGGCTACATTAGTGTCAATAGCAACAAGATCAAGAAACACTACTAACGTCCGTTTTGAAAAAGATACAATTGGATTAACTAAATACTTGTTTTGTTACATAACTCATGATTCAATGGTTCAACAAATATATAAAAGAATTTCGTTATAAACAATTGTCCCAAAGTGTAATAAGACCCCATAATCTTAAGTGTTGACTCTTCCATTATTGACTAGGCCCAATGAAATCATCGCACCTCGTGCCTATTGACCTGAAAAACATGCAAAACGTCAACATAAAGTTGTGCATTCAAAGGGTTTATGTAAATCATTGGATAGACCGTCAAGATTTCAAGTGTATGATTAAGCAACAGATCAAACATCATAAAAAAGGAATTTCGTTTCCTAAGCCACAATGACACGCGAGTCTCCGACGATATGAATGCAAATTATAACTGCCAACTGGTGTCCTGAAAGAAAGTCTACCCAGCAACTATCCCAAAATTCGACATGGTATGCTTCTTCCCAGTATAGCTAAACACCGAACGGGGATTGTCAATCCCTAATAATCATCCATCATCATTCGCGCCCGCACAATGTAATATCCCAATCACATCATGCAATTAACAGTTTCATATCGATGGACATAAAGAGGGTTATGGTAACTTAGGCAAACACTAAACATGGCATAAAAAGTACACTTGGTCCATTTGTAAACAACATGGTTATCACCCCAAGGATGTAAATCATTTAAATAATTGTAAAGCATGGGGCTATGAACTCACCTTAGCCGGTAGTTCTCTGAATGATAACAAGTATCCAAGTAGGTAGTGGATTACACCGTCAAGTACCTAAGTAAGTACGGTCAAGTCTTAGTTTACACATTTAGACTAACGACTCATTGTATAAACTAAATTCCATTTTAAGTTTATATATACCGTTATCACTTGTGCGAGATGCGACAAGATCATGTTTTTAAAAATAATTTCGATGGTCTCCGATAAACGTGAAGTCATTATTAATAAATATACTTTTAGTTATTACATTTTTAGTCCTTAGGCTTACAAATATACACATTTATATTTTAAACCTTCTAGTTTCGGAAATGACACAATTAGTCCTTTAAGTTTCTAAAAAGGATAGTTTAGGTTTTTATAGTTTACTCTTAAACCTTTATGTTTTAGAATAGACAAGAACTAGCCCTGGGGTTTTTGAAAATTGAAAGTGACGACACAACCCTTGAGTTTCGGCAAATTACGGTTTTAGTCCCCCGACTTGTAAAAATTGCATTTTCAACCCAAATAAATCCTGAGACAATGCGGCATGTGGCCCTTATTTAGTCCAAATAAGCCAACCCCCCACTTCGGCTTATAAATATAGCTAATTTCGAGCTATTTCGGCTTAACGAGGCCTTATTGGGCCCGATAAGGTCCGTTTAGTTCTAACGAATCTATTTTAGTTCATTTAAGTCCAAAAGAATTAAATAAGCTCTTATTGGCTAGTTAAGCTTACTATAAAGCTCGAGAATACTTATAAGCTTATTTCGTGCTTATTGGCTTGCGGGCCCAATAGCTTAACACGAATAGAATGTTTAAGGTTGTTAGACTTTCCGAGTCGTTTTCAACTTGTATCAAGCTTAACCACTGTTTTCTTTCACTTGTTCCAAATAAGCCCGATAAGCTAATAAGCACCCTATTGGGCGGTCTTGGGCCTGTTAGGCCCGAAGGTTGAAAGTGTTTCTTGGGTCCATTAGGCCGTTAGGTAATATTTATAGGTCCTAATAAGCACCTGGAAGAGTCGTGTGCTTATTACTATCCGATAAGCTAATAAGCACACGTAGGAGCTATTGGGCTCGATAGAAACCGGTAAGGGTTCTCATGATTCGTCTTAAATCTTTGGTCCAACGAGTTGCTAGATACTTGCAGCGTATAGGCGGTTTAAAGTCTCGCTGAAAAGCTGTAGAGCTATTCAAGGCTTTGTGGCTTATTAATGGTGGGCTCGTAGTGGTTTGAAGGCCCGGTGTAAGGACCTAGACTTAACGAACATGCCAAAGGTCCATTTAAGATTCGTAGTCTCATACTAAGCTCATTACCTCTTATAATCACACGAATAAAGCGTAGCATATTGTGGCCTATAAGCCTCGTATTTGGGCTCGCGTTGGGCTCAGTTGTACAGGCTACGAGTCCCTTGAGCCCGTTTTTCCCTACCATTTATATGGTCCATTCGAAAGCCCTAGCGATAATATCGCCTATTATTGACTTGTGTAACACCGTTTCACATGCAAGTTCTTTTAGGTCGCGTACAACATACCCTAAGTCGTCCTAGCATGTTTACAATAAAAGTATTTACGTGTAAGATAATGTATCATTTGGCAACCTCCAAGTGCATTGTGACAAGGAAAGGGTGCGGAACCATGCATTGGACGAACATGCATGTTTTACTTAACCTTGAGTCCTAACTAGAAATATAAGCGAAACTAGCATTTAATAAAAGATACGCGAGTATGAAAGACAACTTCGAGAACATAAAATGACTTACTATAGTCCTAGTGTCTTATTCGTGAATTGTGAAGCAAAGCCCGAGTCGTTTGCACCTCAACGCGTGTAATCCCAAGCTCCAAGACCCGTAAGCTTCTCTTAACACCCTTATATGCGATCTTAAACGTACCTTGCCACCTTAGAATGAGTTGTGCCGTGTATGGTTCGGTTATGAGATAAGCCGAACGAAATAAAGGGTAAATGAGGAGAGTTTAGCTTGAAAGAGTTTAAGGGTTTGTGAAAATGTATTATGTGAGTTGGGGAGTGTGTATTTATAGGGAATGAGCTTAGTTAGCTTTCCTAGTCCATATACACAACCGAATGGTGTACTAGAGGCGGTTTTTGAGAGGTTTAGTTAATCACACATGGTTTTTGTTAAACCATCATGAGTACAAGTATTAATTAGCTAGGTGGTGTACAAGATTGTGTTTAGCTAGGAAATCTTATGGCTTGGTATGTTGTTTCATTGCTAACCGCGGCTAAGAGAGCAAAAACAAGGCAATGGGTTATTACCCAATGTGTCAAGAGTCATTAGGGGACCATTAGTACCCATATTTAATGGAACAAGGATGTACATGTACTTAAAGATCAAAAATAGAGATTTGCTAGTTAGTAAATCCACATGGGACGATTTGTTGCAAGTTTACTTGCCCAATTTCGGGTTCCAAGTGATATAAACACAAGACTTGATTAAGTTTTGTGTTTAGGCTTTCAAAGTGGGTATTGGTTTGAGTCTAGGTATGTCTAGGTATTTCCGGGGTGCGTCCAAATGTATTTTATCGCGAAACGTAACCCTTTTACGCGACCAATAAAAATAAAATACTCAAAGTACAATAATTATTCTTAAAATAATCATTCCTTACTTGTTTGATGTAAACCTTAATTTATTTGGTGACCGTTTACATTACTTTATTGTTATTTCTAGTCTACGCGGTTTAGCTTAAAAAGTAATATTAAAAGTAAACGGTTTTATCGGAGCTAAAATAAATAGTGATCATTTATATGTCGTAATCAATGACACGGAAAATGGAGGAAAAGAAATGTTAATATTGCACACTGTATTTTATTAATATTTGGGCATTGTGCGTATTCATGAGTGTGCTCGGTCACGTGTTATTTGTATTCGTAAAGCATCATAAAACTAAGCATAATTATTCTTCAACCTTGGTATATAGAAATACCATACCCTTAGCCGAGAGACTAAATCATGCTTCCTGTAGTCATGGAAATTACGGATTGAAAGGTTCTAGAATGTAATGAGCATATCACTTTAAGTGGATTATAACCAATAGAACTAGAAGATTTTCTTCAATATATACTTAAATTTTAGTGAGAGATAGAATCACGTGAATTATGAGATCCTCGTATCGACAAAACCTCTGATGGATCCTTCAGGATGTACACCGACAAGCCGGGAATTTAACAAGCTAACCGATACCCGTTTTCTAATATAGACGATCTTTTCGATCAACTGCGAGGATATAGCGTTACTCGAAAATTGACCTATAGATTTGGGAACACTACCGATATGACATAAGTATGAACTCGAAACTGATAATCACCGGAATCCGATAAAAAGACCCAGAAACACGATCGTGTCTTACCATTCAGCATAATCTTAAGACATCACTTGAACTACCTTATCTCATTCTTAAGTTATTACTTTTCCCGTGAGCTCCTTACATTTGTTGACCTTTATTCTGAGGATATTGTTTCTCAAAATGTCCACTCTCCGCATCCCATCACCGTTTGTTATAGTTATTGTTGCTGTGTATTCTTATACTTTGGATTCACGACTCCATATTTTGTGCTATGATTTTTTTAAATTATTAAAATAAATAAATATTTTAATAAAGATTTCTGATGATTTCGAATATACAAATTGTCCTTGTTAAGAGGTTGCGAGATTTGTGAGTTACTACAAAGATGGCGATAAGGTTAGGCTTGAATTATAGTAAATTTTGTTGATTGGCTTTGGCGTAAAAGAAATTTTGGATAGTTTGGAAAATATGGTGGCATTATGGACAAGTTTATGGTCAAGTCCAAGGGTGATTCATAACAATATAGAAGGGGTGATTCATAACAATATAGATGTTGGTCCGAGTTTTAAATAAGGGTAAAACGAACGTTTAAAAATGTCTCGAAAGGTTTATTAAGTGTCGAAGGTCTTTGAAAATAATTGTGGAGCTTCTTAATATCAAAACGAATGTTTAGGAATTTTTCTAAAAATGATAAGTCGTTGCCGTTGGTCATTTCTAAATATAGCAACATTTTATATATATATTTTGCAAGCTAAGGATTTTGGTTAGACGCTAGGGTTCCACTAGTTCGTTTTTGGAAATTTGGAAACGATTAAAATAAGGGATATTATTAACATCCCGAAACTAAAAACTTTTCTAAAATGGAAACTTTCTATAAATAGTAAATCTTCTTAAGAACTAACATCTTCACAAAACTTAACGAGTTCGTAAAGACACATTTTTGTTGACTAAACTAAAGCACAAACATATATGGTTGTCTATTTCCTTATTAAACGTTGTGTGCAACGTTCCGTTATTATTATTATTATTTCTCGTTTTACGGCGCATCTATATTAAGTCGCGATTAGAGCCGTTCGGATTATACTTTATTCTCCTCCTTTGTTTAAGGTTAGTTGAGTCACGATACTTCCTCGTACCTTCTAAGTAAGTTGAATACTTACATCTTTTAGCCTCGTTTGATATTAATCCCCGGTCCTTACAGATGTCTCTGCCCTAAAACATTTAAACCCTTATACAGACATACCCACGCGTCTACACTTTCTCCCTTGATGTTTTCACTATCAATAGACTTTCCTTATAACATGTTATATCAACCACAAAACTGGTAATGATATTTTTCTAAAATACTCATGTTGATGAATTAAATAACCTGGTCAAACTTAGCCAAAATTTTTGTATATTAAGAAGTGTCAAAACATTGAATTTTGCTGAATAAAATTTTCAACGCCATGTTTAAAAACGGATTTGTTAAATCCTAAATATGTTCCTAATCACACAATAGGTTAACAAAAATCGAATCCCGGGACGGGATTCCTTTAAGGGGTAGGTACTGTCACACCTCGCAATTTTCGATATTTTAAATGACTATTTTACCCTTTGACTTTTTGGTTCCGACTTGACTTTTGACTTTTTGACCTTTTACGGTCACATAAAAACGATTACCGCGTAGCCGGTAAAATTTTTGAAACGTTTTTAAATAATAAATCATAATTTCGATTATTATCGCTCATTTGCAAATTTATTTTTCTAACTTATTTGACTTGAAAACGAGGGGGGAAATAGGGGGGGGAAATATTAATTTTTTTTTTTTTTTTATTCCTGAATTTGATTTTATCAAAAACGACCCGCTAAATTACGTTTTCGTTATTCGGACTCTAAAGCAATTTGATGTAAAACGACATTCCGAACAACTTTTTAGTTTTACCCGAGACACGAAACCAAACAGAAAATGACTAAAATAGTCTCGCAGAATTTTGAACACAACTCGTACCGACGCAAAAATAATTAAATTTATATTTAATTATCACCTTTATTAAATAAAAGTATTTAATAAATTATTTAATATTTTATTCAAAAGCGTTTATATAAAAACACAAAGGTTCAAATTAAAGTTTTATTTTTACGGACAAAGGTTACCCGTGTTACCCAAAATAAATAATAAACATTAAATACATTTTATAAAAATTACATTATAATAAATAAGTCATGTAAATACTCATTTTTATGGGAAAAATTATTTGGAAAACAATGGCGCAATTTTCGTAATTTAAATCAATCGTTAACTAGCTTAAACGAGCCCCGAACCGTTATTTAACAAAAATTTCCAAAATCTACATTCCTAGTCCCTCTAGTTATATTTTCAGCCTCAACCTTGAACTATAACCAACTTGCCACATTTTTTTAAACTTTCATAAATATATATATATATATATATATGTATAACCATTAGGGTTTCACCATTTTTTTATAAAAACCACACACACACCACCATAAGAAAAGTTTCGGCGCCGCCATGGCGTTTTCCGGCCACCAGAAATATTTTTCGGCGAGGGCGTCGCTACCATCATAGCCATCCTCCATCACCGATCTCTCACCCCACCACAACCAACACCAAAACCACCACGTTATCGACCTCCGGCCACTTTTACGGCCACCCACCTCCGGCCAGCCGCAGCCTCCTCATGCTGTCACCACTACGTCCACCACACCACCATCCCCTCCTCGTCACTCTTGTCACGCCACCGCAGCCACCATCAACACCATCCACACCACCAGCCGTCACTTGTCCCCATCGTGACCTCCTCACCACCTTGTCCTCCTTACCACCGTGACCACTACACCTCGTAACCACAACCACCGTCACCAGCCACCACCCTCAAGGGTGCGTTTGGCTGTGAAAACCCAACATATAGTGCGTTTGGCTGTGTAAACAGCCCTAGGGTGCGTTTGGTTTTGTAAAACGACCCAACAGGGTGCGTTGGGTTTTTCACGCCACTAGGGTGCGTTTGGTTTGTTATCTTTAGGGTGCGTTTGGTTTGTTAACGACCCACATCGGGTGCGGTTGGTTTTGTAAAAGTCCGCACAAGGGTGCGTTTGGGTTTAAAAATGTATAGGGTGCATTTGTTTTGTTTTAACAACTATAGAGTGTGTTTGTTTCGTTCGGTTTGTATAACCCAAATAAGGGTGTTTGTTTTGGCGTAAAAACAGCCGAGTATGGTATTCACGCCCGAAGGGGGTGTTTGTTTCTGCGGTTATCACTCGAAAAGGGGTGTTTGTTCCTGCTGTTAAACAGCCATATAGGGCGTTTGGTTCCGGGCTTACCAGCCCTAAGGGTGCGTTTGGCTCTTGGGTTAACAGCCCCAACAGGGGCGTTTGGTTCGCTGTCTAACCGCCCCTAAGGGTGCGTTTGGGACAGCAGCCCCAATAAGGGGTGTGTTTGGTTTTATCTATTTTGTTTCCTTACCGATCTTGTCTAGATATATATATATATATTAAAAACGTGCGTATTTTGCAACATGGTTTAATTTAAAAAGGGGAAACGTTGAAATTTGATAAATATGGAAACGTCGTATAAACGACTAGGTCATGCCGAAATTTATAAAAATTTATATACTTAGTATTATTCGTTTAACACTTTTATTATTTTGGAAACCCGATAAAGAGGATTAAATCATAGTCTTAAGATTTTTATTATAATAACACAATAAACCGGTAAATGAACGAAAGATATACTTTTATAAACAAAACAACTAGTTTAGTTAAAATGCGCAACGAAACACTAATATATAAGACATTATTTTATAATCCTAATAAATAAAATAATAAGTTTTGTAAAAACTTTAAAAACATCATTTATCTAATTCGTAACTTTAAAACGTGTATTTACTTTTACGCAAGAACTTTTTATTAACTTAATTAGTGACTTTCGAAAACATGTCGAATTATATTATTACCATTATATTTTAATCACGTATCTTATATAATACTTATAAAGTATTATATACTACGACTTTTCCTTTTGAATGTTTGTCTTTATTATATACTTCACCATATGAATTATATAATTGTTCATTTTTCATATGTAATATATATACGGAATATATTACATACTTTGCGTGTGTTTTTCGATTTATTTTATTTAACCAACCACCAAACTCATCCAACTTGAAAATCCAAATCCCTTATCAACGTGTCGCGTTGATGTGCTCATCCATCGGAAAACCCTAATTCATCAACCCAAGCTAATGGGATTTAGCTGTTAAGTTAAGCTGCAACTTCTTGGTCGAGCCATTCTGTTCTCCGTTTGTGCTGTGCTTATTATTTGCATTTCTGCTAGTTGCTCTGCAACATCAAGGTGAGTTCATAGCCCATTTAAACTCGTTTTGAAATAAATGTTTTATTATATTTTGGGGGTGAGAAACATGCTCGTTACAAACTTTGTTTACGATACCGAATTTCAGACTCATTACACACTAAAAACAAACCTGTTACTTGATTGATATCACACTCTTTCTACTTATGGGATTAAGTATTTAAAGTTGTTATGAATAAAATGGTTATTTCTTCATTGGACACAAGTGTTTTCAGTTACCATATCCTATTTACGTGTTGCCTAAGTTTGCTTAACAAACCACGAACTACTGCCCGAATTATCATGAACTGTTAATTTCTCGACCGGAGGACCGGTTGAGGGAGCGCGAGTGAATAAATAGATCTATTGGGACTAATTATCCCTATCCGCTTTGTGGTCCACTTAACGAAGAACAAACGGATATATGTCATGTCGATTGTGCACTATGGTGGTCTTATGTTAGGGACAAATCCGGTTTGAAGGGCAAAGGGAATACTAATGCGACAGGATGTAACATGCCCTGTTGATTATTAGCTTCAGTGTCATGAGCTTAGCGCAACAGTATACACTTTTCATGCGATATTGTATCCGTTATAATAGTCGCATGTGCTTTGTATGTGAAGTTATATCTCCTATAACTGTCACGTGCGTACTGTAAACTTGTGGTCCACACTAACTACTATTGGTTGAACGTTTCTGATTATTAAATGTTTTTCGTAATACATTGAGTGAAGCTGTATTCACTAAACGTTTTTGGTCCTCATAAATGTTTTACTTAAACCTATGAATTCACTCAACTTTATGTTGACCGTTTTAGCATGTTTTTCTCAGGTGCTTAGCTTTGGACTTCTTGATGTGCTATGTGGAGTCTACGTGCAATATGATACTCTTTCAAGACTTATCAAAATATCATACTCGTTGTCTTTTGAAAATCAAATTATGCTTCCGCTACATTTTACTTACGCTTCTGCAAATGTTTAATTTCCTTTAAATATTGTAAAACTTATTTATTTTTAAACAATGCAACGAGTTATGATTTTCAAAACGTCCATTAGTGGTCGTTCTCTTGTGCCTTGTGTTCGGATTATGATGACGTCACGCCCTCGGACACGTATTCCGTCCAGGCCCCGTCTGGGGGTGTGACATTAAATTTTCTGAATGAGGCCTCTATTTATAGATGTCGAATAGTTTACGGCGTAACCTTTTAGAGGTTTACGCCGTAAACCGCTGATGTACACTTTCCATCTTGCAGGCTTAAAAGATGTTACGTCGTAATGTTGACTCAGATAAGTCATCCTTCCATAATAATAATGTTACGGCGTAAACCTTGCTTGTAGTTACGCCGTAATCTTGCTGGGTGACGTGTCTTGCCTTGAATAGGTTAAGGCGTAACACTATCGTAGGGGTTACGCCGTAAAGTCTCGTAAGAATCTGTGTTTTCTTTATTTTTTGGTCCTTTTCTCGTGTTTCTCGTCACATACTTGCATTTTACCTGAAAATAACAAAATAACCGTAAAAGTATCAAATTCAAGTATTTTTAAGACAATTGCAAGTATTTTTAGGGGAATATTTATACTAAAAAGTATCAAATATTTGATGTTATCACACACCGTGCTAGGAACACACGAGCCCCCCGCTCATAATAGATAGGAACAATTACTTGCTCAAGAACAGGTTGAAGCTTGCGGAAGTCAGGAGTCTCATCCTCAACATTCAGAAAACCCTCCAGATAAAAGGAAGCCATAACACGCTTAAGAGTGGCACCCTTGTATGACTCCAAGCGGTCAAGAAAAGGAAGTGAGATATTCTCCAATTCCCCAACCGCGTCCTCATATCGTGCCGTAACCCCAGGATCATATGCCGCTACCACACTCAACTCCCTACCAGCTTTATCATGCTCAACTCCCACTTCGAGACCCCGTTGAATGCCTCGGTCAATAGCTGATAACGCCTAAATTATACATGTTTTCGGCGGCGTTATTTTCATTTATTTGATCATTTATCGTGAATTTTCGGTACTTAATCAAGTATATTTGCTATTATATGTTCTAGGTATGTGCCGTGGAAGAAAACGAAAGAATACACGAAGATAAGAAGCTTAAACGAAGAAATAAAATCAAGATAAAGATCTCCCGACACATGTCCACTGTTTTGGCCAGAACTGGAGCATACGAACTCGGATTGAGTTGATTCAAGCGGCCACGGAAAGAGAATTCAATTATCTACAACCATGAAAAAAGCCAACTGCTGAGATATTACCAAAACAGCCGGTTTTACAAATGAGTACAACATACTTTATGAAGATTCGTTTAATTCACTAATATGGTCCAAAATCCATCCACATACATCTCCAACTTGGTCCCCAAGTTATCTCTAGCCTATAAATACCTCCCTATGATGCCTTGGACGAAATCATCTCATCATATATCATCACATACAAATCTCAAGAAGAAAATGCCAAAGTACGGCGCACTTTTCTCTTGTGCGCCGCACTTTTGATCGAGTCCCTAAAACCGCCGCACAATATTGTAAGTGCGTCGTACTTTCATTCAAACTTCCCAAAGAAATGGTTAAAGTCCCAATAAATGCTAAGTGCATTATCTCCCTAAGTGCGCCATACTTTTTCTCAAGCGCGCCGCACTTCTACCCGAAATCAACCTATAAATAGAGAAGGATTTCTCTCATTTTACACACACCTCCACAATAATTCTCTCATCTCCCTACACCATCTAATCTTGAATTTCAAGGGTGGTGACAGCACCTTAAGGGTTCGGATCGATTGGAATCAATAGTTTGGGTTTTAGAATAGTTTTCATTTGGGAAAACTAATTGTCGAATCGTTGATCTTGTAATCATTTGGTATAATTTCTATAACTCTTTTAATATGAAGTTTTCTGGAATTTATATGATTGTTATGATCTTCACTTCTTTGATTATGAAGTAGTAATCTTATGTTTGTTTGGGCATAATGTGATCTTGGATATGTGTTTATTAAATTGGTAAAACATATTTTATACAAGAATATAGGCCGAAAGGGTTCTTTTATATATGTGTTTAATCATTCCACTTAATATATTGGTTATAATAACTTATAAAGGCCGAAAGGATTTGTTGTTATTAATCGATATAATCACTAGTTATATTTAAAGGCCGAAAGGATTTATAACTTATGATAACTCTATTTTCTAAACTTATAAACACTATCCTAAACACTTCATTATCTAAGTGATCATTGCCTAAACAAACATACCTTAATCATTTGATTGAATCATCTTTTAATTGCTTTCTTTGCATTATTCGATATATGCTCGTCTTGGTTAATTTGATCCGTGACAATCATCTTAGCCTTAGCACCTTAATTACAAACTGTGAAAACTTCAATTCCCGTGGAACGACCTGGACTTACCTAAAGCTATACTATACACGAACGGGTATACTTCCCGAGTGTTGTGTTTTTAGTAAAATCGGTATTTCTAGTATTATAAATTTAAAGCTTGGAAAACACACATCAAGTTTTTGGCGCCGCTGCCGGGGAATTGTTTAAGTTGTTATCAGTTTGTTGCTTATTTCTGGTGCTATTTTGTTTCACAAAATTTTTAAACTCGCCGTACCGTTTTCTGGCAAACGGAAACCAAAAATCATTTTTCTCCAAGAAGTACGCCGCACATCCTATTTGTGCGCCGGTTTTCCTAAAAACCCAGGAAGCGCACTTTACCCAAGTACACCGCACTTTCTAAATTTTTTCACAAATAGAATCTTATTTCAAAAACCAAAAATTAAAACCCCCAATCTGCTAGTCTTAGGTTCTATAATCATTTGGAATTGTATTTTATCTGATTATATGCCTTGTGTATTTGTAATTATCTAGTTTATCATAATATTCGAAGAAAAAAAACATAAATTTTCCAGAAAAGCTGGCGCACTTTTCCTAAAGTACGCCGCACCTATCCAAAAAAATATATCTTTGATTTATTTATCCTTATTTGCTATATATAATTAAATTAAAATATATCTAATATTTAAATCTATAAAAGTAAAAAAATGAAAATAATTTACTTTATTTTGAATATTATCCTATTAACCTTAATTATATATATAAAAATGTCTTTTAGCAAAATACTTAACATATGTATTAATCCGGTATCTTTCGGAAAACAGCTTATAAATCTAATATATAAATTAAATAAAAGTTTAAAAACAAGGACTTATAAGATTAAAACTATCCAGAAAGAAGTCATCGAGACCGAATCAATCAAATCTTTAACTCAACATTCCTCCGTTAATGACTTTATCATTATAAATATACTTGAAGAGGATGTTGAACCCAAACAAATAATTCTCGATCCTGATGATCAGCGTATGTGGGAAAGTGCTAAGACTGTAGCACCGAATCCTAATTCTGCCATTGTTCAAATCGATGTTGATGACAATTTTGTTATTAACGGTACCCACTTGAAAATGATTTGCGAAAATAAATTCGATGGTTATCTGTGGGCCGATCCGCATGACCACATCTGTGAATTTCTCGCAATCTGCAACATGTTCAGATACGGTGAAACGCATAGTGAAGCCGTAAAGCTTTTAATATTTCCCTTTTCCTGGTGCGATGAAGCTAAAACCTGGTTTAACGAACTTAATGAAGAGTCTATAACATCGTGGGAACAAATGAGAAAAGCTTTTATAAACAGATTCTTTCCACCTTCGTTGTTTAACCGTCTTTTACTTGAAATCATATATTTCTCTCAAAACATATGTGAAAGTCTAACCGAAGGCTGGTTACGACTAAAGAACATGCTTCAAAAATGCCATGGGCATGGTCTGACCAAAGGAGTTATTATTCAAATATTCTATCACGGTTTAGACAAACCCACTCAGGCAATCCTGGACGTAACAGCTGGAGGAATCTTCCTTTACAAAAGTCCAAATCAAGCTTTTTAACTTCTTGAGGACAAAGTCCTTTTCAAACTTGATTGGTCCACTAAATCTCAAAACGATCATCATCAAAAATCCATTTTCTTCGCCGATGGAAGTGATAGTAATAATGATAATTCTCGATTTATGAAAAAATTGAAGGCTATGGATTCTCAAGTTATAAGCTTAAATGAAGAATTAGAAGACATGCGTGAGAAATATAATGAGCTTAGAAATGGAAACGCTTCTAAAAACAACATGAACGATGACACTCTGATGTGTGAACGCCATGAAGCCAATTACATCCAATCTGAAGATTATCAAAACTAAAATTCTCATGATTCGTTTTCTCACCAATCCCTTCATGATCCTAATAATTTCGAGAAATCGCTTACATAATTAAACAATGATGTGAGAAATGATCTCGAAGATTTCAAAAGATGTATTCATAGCATGAGAACTGTTCATTGGAAACTCTATGACAGCGACGATCGTAAAACTACCGGTGTTTTACCTAACAAAGAGTCTAAAACAGTAAACCAAGAACCTCAACCTAAAACTGATCTTGAAAAATCAATCACAAAATTCTTGGATGATCAAAGAGTTACAAATATGTTTTTTAAAAACAATGTTAACAATATGATTTTAAAAATGAGGCAAAAATGAAAAGAATTTCCAAATTAAAATTAAAATGATGGAAAGAAAAATAGATGAGTGGTCGAAATCTCAAAACATATATTTAGAACAAACCGATTGGACTAAGCCTCCTCCTCCTCCTCAAGCTCAAACCGAACAAGTGAATGTCGTATTCGCCGGGAGTGGAAAGTCTGATGATCATCCGAAAATTCAAAAAGATCCACCACCTTCTATCATCATTAACAATAAAATCAAAAAAGACCGCCCAATTAAGACATCGAAAGGAAACTATCACATTATATAAACAAATGAATATCCATTCCGTGAGTATATACCAAAGACCCCATACACTCAATGTTTAAATGTGGATCATTCCCACTTAAACCGTATCATTAAGGAATCTTAAATCGAGTTAAGTATAGTAGTAATAATAATAGTAGTAATAGTAAATAATAATAAACCTATAAAAAACTAAAAACTATTTATAAAACAAAAAAACCTTTGCAGTTTTTAAGTATGTCACGCATTCGGCCGGTGTGTCGCGTATCTCGACTTCTGCATCCAAAAAGAAATTTTTTGAACTTTGTGGGTGTGTTCGCTGAAAACCCTCACGAGACTATAACTCGTCCACTCGGGATACCGAGGGGTTTAAAGGCTTGTTGCGTGCGCTAAATGCAACCGTGGTGCCTACGAAAGTGCGCTTTAGAATTTTACTTTTTTTTGTAGTTGTGTTTATTGTGCAGATTAAATAAAACAGGTGGAGCTTGGATTGGTGGTTGGCATTTTACACTTAGAGACTTATATAATTAGAGTATTACATTACATGTGGTA
>BQNB010044990.1:3670-26007 GCA_026074375.1 Tanacetum coccineum
CTATTTAAGCCTCGTTGGGACAAAACGACCCAGGAACCATACTTCCGGTCACGTATATATTTTATTGTGTGAACTCCTGACCAATCCTTGGCTAAAGGTGTTTGGTTGAGTATTTGCTTATATATTATATATACATATTATTGACGAGTCAAATACCAATTCTTGCAATAATTATATAAAATGGGTAATTTATAAGGATAAATGATGCTATAAAATAGACTTTATTTGATGTCATCACATGCATGCTCGAATAAGTCCTCATTCAAGTAGACACTAATGTTAGTTGCTAGGAAAGGGAAGTAAAATGGGTGTTAAGTAAAATTCACAAAACAAATAGATTAAGCCAACAAATAAGGTACGGTTGCTAGTAACTTTCCCCTCGACCGTTCCATGATAAAGACTCGAACATATAGACAAACGCCTCGATCACAGAAATGAAAAAGATAACCTAAGTTGGCGTTCCAATAACGGTCAACTTCTCTTACATTCCGATCTTACATACTTTTACATAAGTGGTGATATCGGCCACTTTTTACAAGACTTTACATCGTTGATTTTTGTAACATATCAACGAATAATCGATCCTTCCAAGCGATTCCTTTGGTATAAACTTCTTTTGAACTGACTATTTTTTATTCCATCTTTTTTTCTCTTTTTTTAAACAATACATCATAAATCTCGATTTGGTTTCACCGTCTTCACTATCATAATTCATCCGGATAATCTTTTCCTTGTAAAACTTCTTTTTCGAACATGATCCATAATCACGAAAGTAGCGAAACTTACGAGCTACATATTTTTCCCATTGCATTGTGCAATTTCCTGACCATTACAGAGATAGAAAATTTTTACATTGACGCAGGAAATACAAAACTTTACACGAAAGCAACTAGCACTTTGATTAAATATAGCTTAAATTCTACACGGTAGGCTTAAGGTGTAAAGGTGTAACGAAACATATAATATGGGGTAGAAAAAGAAAGGAATGGCTCAACAGGTTGTTCTAGGGAATCTTAGTTTAAAAACGAGAGTAAACAAAGGGTTACACAGGAGTTAACTAACCAATGTAGTTAGTTAATTTATGACATGTAGGCTATTTAGTTTAATCCTAGAAATTTATCAGTTGAACATGTTCCTCCATCTAAATCGATAGTACTAATCATTGCGGTCTCGAGTGGTATACCAGGCCAAGTTCTAAAGTTCACTACATCACCGGCACACTCATAATTTTGTGGAATTTTTAGTAAGCAATTGGAAATGGGATAGGCTTAATTCTCACATACGGTATCAAGGGGTATAGTGCGCTAGGTAAATGTAATCTGTGATTTTTTAAAAAGTCATTGCTAATTCTTCTTTTAAATTTGGCCTATTTTTAAGAACTTTTAGCACGTGTCATGTTATTTTGTAAAAAAGGAAGAAATGACGTTCTATTTCTAAATCCCCCACTTAAATTACTCAACGTTTAGTCTGTATAGATTAAAACAATAATATCATAAAGGAAAATAGATTTAGAACGGACTAAATACCTGATGTTTTACTCGTTGATAATTATCAAGATGAGTTCTTAAGCAAAAAGTTGTTAATTGGGCTTCAGATTGCCAGATAAGTTCAAACATGTCTTTTTCAAAATCTTACCATATCATAGTTTCATCAAGGGGTCATGCCTAAAAGATTAGAAGACAAGTGCGATTTCTATCTCCTTTTTTTTTAGTTGCCAATGGTACAAGAAAACAATTAAATACACAACTGTATAGGGATCAATACGTTGTATCCCAAACCATAAGATACGCCGTATGGTTCCTATGAAAACAATTAAATTACTGGAAATTAAATATTAAGTTTTTAAAACTGATAACGTCCAGACACGTCTATACGCCGTATCCAGAGGGGCTCGATACGCCGTATAGAGTGTCTGGGAATACAGGCTCGTGCAACTAACAATTAAAATGCGACAAACAATTAAAATGACTGGGTTGTCTCCCGAGAAGCACTTTTGTTTCAGTTGGTCTTTAAGTTCGACCTTTTTCCTTGTTGAATCTACTTGGTACGATGTACGATCCATCCTTTGTCCTTTTTGCGAAAGATGTCACGGTAAATACTTGATACTCCGTTAACGGTTTATGCCCAAGAGTCGCATTCACGTGTGCATATGGCTAAGAACTCTTCATTATCTCTAATCGTGTATTTGATCACTTCGAATTTGTCCACTCTCCATACTCCTTCGTTGGGTTGTTCATTATTTATTTTCTCAAAGTGGGGTGTGCTACTTAGATCCATACCACTTAATTTGTCAGTGTCCCCATTATTCTCATTATGGTGGTTTTTATCCTTTTCGTTATTAATATTCAAATAGGGTTTAGGGAATGAGTTGTTAGGAGGGTTCCCATATTCATGCTTCTCTCATTCTTCATCGCTCGAAACTTCATCATTTAATAGTCCTTCCTCATTTCCTAGTTTACCAGGTTTGAATAGTGCGCGTTTCTTAGTGGTTTCATCTACTTTTTGTGGTCTTTGACTTTGAGTTCCTCCAAGGTTATGTATTCGACTGATCACGACCTTTTTCACCATCGTCGCACTATCTTATCTTAATTGCTAAGCACATGATAGGGATAAAAATTTCTGCACTAACTCTTCCCAGTGGTAATTTTCTCATCTCCCTCGCTCAGCACCATTTCTTGCCGTCCTTTGAAAGTGAGAGAGGAAAAGGCTTTCAATGCTGATTTGAAAAGGGTCTCACCACCGGCTATTTGACCAAGTCTAGTATTACAAGAATTTTGCCGATATGCCCGATCACATCTTCTTCACACCTTCCGCTGAAAGTATTATTTTGTAGTTCTGTTAATAATTCCTTGCCGAATTCGAATTTCACGTTGCATTCGACCCTTGGTTCAGCAAGATTTTGTTCTGCTTGAGTTTCATTCATAATAGGTTTTGCCATTGTTCGTCATTGGTTTCCTGAAATTAAGCACATATATTCTGTTAGAATAGTAGAAAAAAGATCGGTTACCCCGTGTAACGTATCATTTATCGTAGCTCGTAGTTTAACGTTTAATATGTAATGTTCGGTAATGAGTCAGGCTATAAAGCCCAACGTGTAAGCCCATACCATAGCCTAAGGGTTGATCTTGTAAGCTACTATATAAGCCTCTTTTATGCCTTGGAAGAGGTGGTTAGTCATTTTATTTACACGTTACACTTTCTCTCTCTAGAAATCTTTTCTCTCACTTTCTTTCTCTATATTTGGCTAATCCATCTATCTTTCATTGTGTTATGATTTCCAATATCCTACAATTGGTATCAGAGTCTTGGGATTTGATTAGATCGTGTGGGTGTGACGTTTTAGTGCTTGTTTAGATCAAAAGTTGAGTTTTAGGAGGTCTTAGCTCTTGTTCTTGAGTTTTATTGATTTTTACGTTTATGGTGTTAAAATTCCTGTTTTTGTTCTAGTACTCATTTGTGCAAAAGAATCCAAGTCAAAACGTTTAAAGGGTAATTTTTAGGTGTTTTAAGGTGTAAAAGTTTGTATTTCAACATAGCGGTTTGGTAATCTGTTTGGAGTTTATCGTAGCGGTTTGATTTACTGTTCTGGCGGTTTGTCAGGAAAGTACACTGTTCTGGTGGTTTGTCAGATCGTACACTGTTCTAGCGGTTTGTCGTTTCTGACAACGGTTTGTCTTATTAGGCAGAGGTTTGTCAGTAGCGGTTTGTCCTCTAGTGTAGCGGTTTACTAGTAGCGATTTGGTAATTATAGCGGTTTGATCCATAACGGTTTATAGGTTTTTGAAGACTTTTTCTCATAGCGATTTGGGAAACAAACCTCTGCCAATTTCATTTTTGTAGCGGTTTGTGTTCTTCTTCTTAGCGGGTTTACAATTTATTCTAGTAGCGGTGTTTGGTCAGATTAACTTAGTAGTGGTTTACCCTTCGTAGCGGTTTTATAGATAGCTGGTTTGTTACAGGTTTTTAAGATTTTATCAAGGTCCTTTTGGGAAACAAACCTCTTGGCCACCCCCACATTTTTCTTCATGGTCTGGGTTTGGTTAATTTTCTTATAGCGGTTTGACAGTAGCGGTTTGAGGACTAATCCAGCGGTTTGGTACACTGTTTGGAATTTGGACTATTCTTCAAACTTGACAAACGTAACAAACTCAAACAACAAAACACTTAAACAACTCACCACTTTTTAACATACAATGTCTTAATCATTGTTCGATCAACTTTGAATCATTTCACAATCAATTAAGATGGCTAATCTTTCAGAAGATATCCAATGTACCGGTTCCAATACCTGACCACCTATGTTTGATAGGACTGACTTTGTATCATGGCAACAACGTATTCGATTGTATTGTCGAGGTAAAGAGAATGGGGTAAAAATCTTGAATCTATTGATGAAGGACCTTTTCAGATGGGAACATTTTGGGGGAAAACACTTGCTGAAAGGGGAAAGAAGGTGCACTTACATTCGGTCCAGAATGACCTCGAGTCGAATCTGATCTTTACCTGAGAATAAGGAGAGGTATACGCTGACATTGGGCAACATACACATTCTACTTCAAGGTTACCAAAAGACATTACACCCTTAATCAATTCATTACATGATGCAAAAAGACATTTGGTGATAATCTGCAGATGCTCTCTTGGAAGGTTCTAAGTTAACAAAGAAGAATTGGGAAACAAACAGTATGATGACTTTGAAAACAACTTCGTCAGACTAAGGAGAAACTGTTACGACTACTATGTTGATTTGCCAAACTCATCTCGACAGCGGAATATCAAGATGACCATGTCAAGAATGTAGCTGAATTCAAAGTTTGTTAATAACATGTTGCCTGAATGGGGTAGATTTGTAACAGCCATGAAACTGAACAGAGGATTGAGGGACTCCAACTATGATCAGCTGTATGCTTATCTGAAGCACATGCCAATGAGAACAAAATGATGTTGGATCGATTCACTCAACACACTGTTAATCCTCTTGCCTTGATGTCAAATGTTTCACATCAGCAGTACTACTCACAATCATCTACAACTCCACCACACTTTGCTGACAACACTCAACTTGATTCGGGAATCTCTCAAACTGATAACTTAATTGAGAACTTAACCAACACACTTGCCCTACTCACCCAATCATAAAAAACATACCTACCTCAAACAAACAATCAACTCAGAACTTCATCAAATACAAGGAACCAAGCTACAGTTCAAGACAGCAGGGTTGTTATTCAAAATGTTCAAGGTCGACAAAATAGAGATTAGGGGAACAATGCACCGGGTGCAGGTGCATTTAGTTATGGAGGATCTTAGAACAGAGTTGGGAATGCAAATTGTTGGTCTTATATCATCCTTCACAACAATAAGCAAAACTCGAATAAGCTATAGATAAGCTTGATTTCAGCCGGCAATAAGAAAAGAAAAGTAGAGAGAGAAAAGAACTAGGAAAGATAGCTTAGAGATAGAAAGGTGAGTTACAAATGTGAAAAATGCAACCAACGCCCTCTTCATGTGTGGAGAGGGTTTCTTTTATACCCAAGCCTTTCTAGTAGGTGTGTGGGCTTGTAACTTGGGTCGGGCTTGCTATAACTTAGGCTTTGAGCCCGAAACACAGACAATATTAGATTACAATCCAAGCCCGTTGAACCCGACTAGCCTATTACAATACAAGACCTAGTTTGACTTAATATAATTAAGGCTAACAATCTCCCCCAATGTTGAGGTCTCTTTCTTCAAACTCCTCCGTACCACCGATGACATTCTTGTAGGAGTTTGCTTTGATTTATCATTGTCTCCCCTGACGTTGAAGATATGACTTTTGACATTTATGCTTTGCCTTGTTTTTGGTCTTGTCTTGTTTGTAATGGCTTTGATCTTTCATGCTTTGTGATCTTGATCTTGAGCCTTTATTTTTTTAACTTTGAGTTCTTAAGAACGTTATCTTGCATCATCTCCTTGACTTGAATCATCTTGATTTGACTTCCTTGATCAACTTGTGCTCTTGACCAACATTCTCATACTTGTTACATTCTTGTTTGACATATATGATTATTAGTCTAACAATCTTTCCCAAATATGTAACACCCCCAAATTGGGTCGCAGCGGAATAAGGGTCCGGGGCGTGTTACTTCAAGATCAACAGCACAAGATATATAAGAACGACACAAAAAGTCGTTTAAAATGATACATTGGATTTAATTGAAAGACTTAATACAAAAGCATATAGCTTTACTTGTTCATTGTTGAATATTACAAAAGTTGACAATACATTCCCCAAAATATGATGCACCTAAATCTTTAAGCCGTTGCAATCCAAATATAACCCAATGCAATTTGGATCCCATGCCTATGGATCTCCTGAAAACATTGCTTAAAAACGTCAACAAAATTGTTGGTGAAATTCATGAGGTTTGTAAATCATAATATGCAGGACAGCAAGACTTTTTAGTGATTAATGCAAAACACATTGCAGTTCTCAAAAAATAGAATTACACTTTACCTAAGCTCATGACACTGTAGCTCGACGATCTTGTTCGCATACATATTGCTACTCAGCCCGTGAGGAGTGTTCTAACGAAACATCTAAATTCGACATGCTATATCGTTCGTTCTCGGTGATAGCATGTCACCGAACGGGAGGTCGTTTCCGAATAGATCTATTAAATAACACTCGCGCTCTCATACTGTAATTCCCACTACATCGATGCAATTGCAGTTCTATGATAATGGGCTTAACTGGTTATCGGTTACTTAGGCAAAACATGTAATCAAATACTAGCGTCCAATTTTGTAAAACAAAGCATGTTTCCACCCCTAATTGTAAATCTTTAAATCGTAAATAATGTGGGGCTATGAACTCAACCCTTGAGCTTCAGATAATCCAAATACCGCAGATAAAGCGTCACGTTAAAAGATCGAATGAACCCTAAACTATATAGATCTAAGTCGGTTAAGTACCAAGTACCTAAATTCTATCTTATAGTTGTTCCTACGTACTTATCGTTCGGGCATCATAATTAAAGAGTCATGACATGACGTTCGTGGGAGTTAGGACACTTTAAATCGTAAATCCATCAAACTGTCGAAAACGCCATCCGAAGAGGCCTCATTATAAAACTCCTAGTAATATGAGTACTTGATAACCACATAAACATTCTATATAGCTCAATACCAACTATGGTTTTGGAAAAATTGTGTTTAATAAAGTTAAAACGTTTATATTACGTTTTTAGTTAAAACTGCATTAACTTTGCGTTTTATGCCCGATTCTCGCGTTTCTTATGCCATCTTTTCGTATTAGGGACGAGTTATCATAATTTGACATTTTCGATATTTTGACCTCTGGTGAACCAGTAACTTTTACTGTTTCACATTCAGACGTGACTTTTATTAAAAATTCGTATTCGTCGGTCGTAAACCCGGAAATATGTATTTTTATTCGTTATAAGCTCCGTTTTTAATGGGAACTTTATCATTTTTTGGAATCCTAAAAATATGTATTATTTGTTAAAAATATCAATCCTTCGATGTTTATAATTTTTATAGAAAGGTTTTTTAAAAATTCTTACTTACGACTTGTTTATTAACGTATAACTCGTTTTTAACGTAACTTTTTCGTTATTAATCCGTTTAACAAGTTTCTTACCTTTTCGGAATCGTCGTGAAATTTATTATCTTATAAAAATATAAAATAAAATATGTAAATTTCGGAATTTGAGACAGTAGTTTGCTTTATGCTTGTTGACTCCATTTGTAACCTTTTCTTTATCACTTTTTTCACTACTTTTGTATTTTATCAACAAGTCTAATATATCATATAATATTATAAATCATACATATTAAATGTCCCATTGTCATAGTAGTCCTCATATGTCTAGTTACCCTAAGGTTAAACAAATCCATGATAATACTTAATATCATAATCTTTACTTTAAGTACTCTATTTTATAGTTTTGTCAATTAATCATTTTTATAAATAACAAAGTTGTGTACAGTATATTTCTTTCCATATGACTTTATTTTAGTGTTCTATTAGCATGATTAAAAGTCCATAATCAATATTAACATGTCTTAGGTATTTCTTTAAGTTGAAACATATTATGAAACTATTAAAAACCCTAATTAATCCATGATCATGTTTACATTAAAACAACATGATACAACATTTTATCATCCTTTTTAACATGATGAAAGTAATAACACTACATGTACATAAGTGTGTAAAATGATCATTTCAAGTATAAACTTCATTTTTATGTATAAAACCTAAATGGTGATTTAAGCTAAATACAATAATCATGTGCATTAAAAATGATAATTATAAAAACATAAAGAGTTTAAATGGACCTTATGAGGTATGATGATGATGAGACACAAATGCTAAACCCGTGTTTAGCCTTAAAAACCAAGCTTGCACTTAATAAACACTAGCTTTCCTTCACTAAACCCTAGCTTCCTTTTTCTTGATTATTACTTGAATATGGTTAACCAATGCTTGCAAATGCCTTAGTATATCTTAGAATAGGTGTATATAGAAGTGTATGGATTGTAGAAAAATTTGTATGGGTTTGGTTGGGTGGAGCTTGAATGCCGTAGCATATATGGAAGAAAAAGGGAGGTTTTGGTTTGATTTCTTTAAGTGTTGGTGATGTATAAGTCTCTTTAGGCAATGTATAAGTATTAAACTTGTATAGTTAGTCAAGGAGACATAGTATGGCTCAAGGTATGGCCATGGTATGGCTCTTGGTCAAAGTAAGGTAGGCATGGTCTTGCCATAATGAGGTATGGTGTGATTTGACCAAAGGTGTAAGACTTATCTCATTTTTCATGTATAATTTGGATTTATACAAGGTTTTCGGACAATTATAAAGATTTATACAATGATATTTTTATGTAATTTTGTGTATTGGGTATAAAGTGGGTTTTTGTTGAAGCGTAGGAAAGTTTTGGGGTTCGGAGTGGCCTAAACGCAATTTTATCGCGAAACGTATACACTGTACGTACCTATAAAAATTAAAATGAAACAAAGTTGAATAATTATCCTTTAAAATAATTATATAACCATTTGATTGATGTAAATGTAAACCTTTAATTGCTTGACGCCCTTCCGGCCCCGTTTACAGTGAACAAAAAAACCGCCATTTTTTTTTAATATTGTTTAGCTTACACATTTAAACTTAATTCATAAAATTACATGCAAACGCGTTACTACAATACTAAAAAATAAAATAGCATAGTTTCATTATTGACGTCGCCAAAGACTTAAATAAACATTGGGGGTGTTATAAAATAGGACTAGTCTTTATTTGATTCTTGAGGCTCTCTTTGATGTGTTGGAAAGTTATAGAATCAAAAACTATCTTAACGTTGCATGATTGACTTTGAAAGCTTGAGTTTATGAGCATATGGTTTATGAATCCGACTTCGCTGGAAGAATGAGGCTGCGAACACGACGTTCTAAACCTATAATCAGAAGTAAGCAATAAAAGATGTATATTGCTGTGTCATTCATTCTTGAGTTCGGTAGCATTAACCTCGGTTTCCCATGTTTATAGTATAAATACTATACTTGTTGTTCAGGTTGATTCAAAATCATCTCCTTGCTAGAGTTCTAGCTTAAAGATATGATCTTCTAAAACACCAGATGTATCAAATTTCACCAATGCTTGCTAAGTTCTCATTACCGGAAAGTCTACAAAGCTAGACAACACAGTAAGAGTGAATCAGATAGTTTACTATCTTATAATTAAGTCGTCAATTCATTTACCGTGAACAAACTTGATTTCCAGTTATTTCACAGCTTGATTCATCATAGAATCTGCATGTCACCTACCTAGAGCTTGTTAGATGTTGGCTCAAGCGGATTCTCCAGTTCACTGTGAATTTATTAAAGTATCACTCGGATGTATCTGCAAGATCTTAAGGATAATGCGTTAGGACTCTTTGTCAACTTGTGAAACTTTATGGTTTTCAAAAGTGCATTTTGACATTGTGTCACTAATGAAGATTTATACTTTGATCTCCTCTGGGTCTGACTTTGATTTGTGCACTTTTGGTATTTAGTAATCGGAGGCTGGAGCAGGACTGCCCACTATTTTATATTAACAATCTCAGAGTGAGATGTTAATAGATAACGTGTGTATCTCTGTGACAAATGAGACAAGTTTCTTTTGAGAGAAACTCGAATGGCTGGGAAGGGTTGTGCATTGCATCACTGGGTCCATGACGACTTTCTTCAATATCAACAATCATCATTGTGATTTTGATAGATTATGTATTGACCCGGTTTCTGCCTAAGTTGTGTGGAGGGCTTCTTTCTTTTCACCCTTTATCCATACATTTCTTTTTCATTCTTCAACCCCTTCAATGCTTACCAAGACGTCATTACTAACACCTTGTTGTGATTGTTCCAGTGTTAGCTCAATCTTAGTCGGCATTTTTCCCTTATATCATTTCTTCTCCATCATACATAAGGGACTGCTATTTCCTAACTATGGAGTGTCGTTGGGTAGATCCCTCCGGTTCTGGTTGGATCTGTTGGACTTATACCTAACCTAACCACATTTTGAGACTTCAGAATCGTCGTGAAATTAATAGGTTGTTGGGTATAGAGATCGAACCATAAAACCATTTTCTGACATTTTTATTTTCAAATACTCCCCCTACACATGTGCTTCGAGATTCGAAATTGTTTAGCACATGAAGGAAAGAGTTGCACTTAGAGTCTTAAAGATCACATTCGTCTATAACATATTTTAATCACATTTTCTCCCCTTATTTTAAATAATAAAATACTTAGTATTTGAAATACAATTGATTAAAATTTGACATGAAAAATCCATGGGCGACGAAAAAAGCAGAAAAATTATACTATGATATTGCAATGAATTTTTTTTTTCCTTTTTGGATAGCTCCCGTTCAACAGTTTATGTGGGATACCATTATTTTCTTAAAAATTGCACGTTGGATATGAAAATTGATATGACACCAAAAAATGTTGAAGACGGGAGTGGAGATGCTTTAGTGAAAATGTTATTATTAATTGACATTAGTTCCACATTTTAATTTCACAAAATGTGTTTGGATACATAAAAAATTGTCCATGTTTGAGATGTCAACCCAACACTTTAAAGGTTGGTTAAAAAGCTCCACTCATAAATGATTCACATAAAAATGACATTGTGTGTTGTACTATAATTCTTTGAAAATTTTCGAAGGAATGAGCTGTTTTTTGAAACACACCATTTTTAACAAATACCACTTTCTTTATGGAAAAAAATACCACAAATTATATTGTATAAGACAATTTTGAATTGAAAGTTCTTTTTGAAAAAATTTATGATTCAACGTTTTTAAAAACTGATAGACGACTTTCTTCTATTTTAGAGGTTATGCGTACGAGCGTACACTACCCTATAACATTCGGGACCCGAGTTCATGACACTGAAATGTACATAAGTCTTAAGAATAATTTAGAAATGAAGGTTTTGAAAAAGGCATTTGAAAATCCTTGCTCGATCTTCATTTACACGCCCGTGTCGATGTTAATCAACATCACGTAAATGTTATCGATTCCTAGACACATGTCGAGAAGATTCTTTTTGGTATTTTTGAAAAAATTTCTGATTTTATATTTTGTTTTTCTAGGTTTTATATTTTCCTATTTTCTTTTTGTTGGTTTTATATTTTTTTTTAAAAAAATTAAATAAAAAATAAAGAGAAATCAAAAATATTTACAAATCGAAGTTTCTATTAGCAGTGACAGTTGTAGCTAGAGTTGCAGTGGATGAAGTTGAATCAGGTTGTTGTTGACGTTTATTTGATGCATCAGTAGTAGTGACAGCAGAAGACTTTAAAACAACTTGATTTTCTCCATTGAAATATTCGTCGAACAAAGGACCGAATAGCAAATCCAGCTCATTTAACGTTGTTACTGTCTCAGCTGCTTGATGAACTTTTGTTGACATTATGGTACGAGTCTTGAACCATTTTGTTCAAACGTCATTTGACATTGAGGTTCGAGGCTTGATCTGTTGTAATCAAACGTCATTTTTTTGTATCATCATCTGTCAATCCACTTTGACAATGGTTTCTGAGATATCAGCTTTTTCAGCAACCATACTCTGAGATTTTCCTTGTTGACATTACATAATGTACTTGCACTTAAATCAAGACTTTGTTCCTTCTGAACATTGATTGATGTACCTGTACTTACATCCAGAGTTTGTTTGCATTTATGAATATTAGGGATATCTCACCATTAGAACCATGTGGGGGTTCACTATCAACTTGCTTGTTTGCAAGAGTCGTATAACTTATAAAAAAAGTCGGAATTTCATATTAAACCACGCATGATTGGTGTCTGCTCTTACGCAAGCTTTCACAAAGTCAATCATTCAACGTTGTTAAGATAGTTGATTTCTTTGAAACTTCCCAACATCAAAGAGCATCAAATCAAAATAAAGAATAGTTCCTTTTTTATACACACCACTTATGTTTTTTAAGTCTTTGGCGACGTCAATAAACCTATAGCTATTATTTTTAGTATTTGTAAGACGTTTGCTTGTAATTTTATGAATTAAGTTTAAATCGTTGTAAAGCCTAAAAGTTACGCGTTCAATGTATACGGGCGTCTCAAAGCAACTTAAATGTTTACATCAGCATAGGAGTTTTTATGGTTATATAATTATTTTAAGGATAATTATTAACTTTGTTCATTTTATTTTTTATCGTGATACGTAAAGTGTATAAGTTTCGCGATAAAAATATATATAATATAAAATTGATTATTTATAAATTGCGTTTAGGCACTTCCCTGGAACCCCAAAAACTTTTTCCTACGCCTTTCAACAAATACCACTTTTATACCCAATACACAATTTACATTAAATATATTCATGTATATCTTATAATTTCCGGAAAATAAACATGTATCATATCAAGATTATACATGAAAAAATGAGATAAGATTCTTAATACACTTTTGGTCAAATCACACCCATACTCATTATGGCAAGGGGCAAAAGACCAAAAAGACCAAAAAATATAATATATGCTACATTACTTTGGACCAAAGAAGCCTTACCCATGCCCCACATACCTTAAGCCCCATCATACTATGTCTCTTGACTTCTAACTATACAAAAGTTTATACTTATACAGTTGCCCCTAAAGAGGCTAAAGAGATTATACATCACCAACACTTAAAGAATTCAAAACCTAAACCTCCCCTTTTTCTTCCATAGATGCTACGGGCATTCAAGCTCCACCCAACCCAAACCTAATACAAATTTTTTTTACAATCCATAAACTTCTATATACACCTATTCTAAGATATACTAAGGCAATTGCAAGCATTGGTTAACCATATTCAAGTAATTAATAAGAAAAAGGAAGAAGCTAGGGTTTACGTGTAAGGAAAGTTAGGTTTATTAAGTGCAAGCTTGGTTTTTTAAGGCTAAACACAGGTTTAGCATTTTGTGTCTCATCATCATCTTTACCTATTAAGTCCATTTAAAACTAGTTATGTTTTTTTATAATTATAATTTTTTAATTGCACATGTTTATTTTATTTAGCTTCTTTTTAAATCACCATTTAGGTTTTTATACAAAAAATGAACAGTTTATACTTGTAATGTTCATTTCTATCAACTTATCGTACATGTAAGTTTTATTACTTTCTTCATGTTTTTTTTAAATGGATGATTAAAATGTTTTGTTCATGTTTGTTTTTGTTTTAATGTTAAACATTCATGGTTATTGGGTTTTTTTTTTTTTTATAATAGTTTCATAATATGTTTTCAACTTCACAGGAAATACCTTAAGAACATTGTGTTTAATATTGATTATGGACTAATAATCATGCTAATAGAACACTAAAATAAAGGTCATATGGAAAGAAAATTTACTTGTACACACCTTGGTTATGTATAAATATGATTTATGACAAAACTAGTAAAAATAAGTTACTTAAGTAAAGATTCTGATATTAAGTATTATCATGGAATTTGTTAACCTTTGGTAACTAGAATACATATGAAGGACTACTATGGACAAATGGACATTTAATATGCTTAGCACGAGTGATCTTAATAGAATCATACAATTCTTTGTAATGCTGCTTAATTTTTGCATTTTCTGCCCTAAAAAGCTCATTTTGTTCTTGAAGAACAGTGACTTTTTCAGTTAACTGAGTGATCTGAAAATCTAAGGCCCTGAAGTCAAGTGTACGGTCAGCTTCACTACGGGTCTCTTGCAAGTGAGAGATTTGCGTTTTCAATTTATTAATGACGTTGTCCTTTCCTTGAAGAGAAGCTTTCATTTTTCCGATTACAAAGGCTGAATCAAAATCAGGAGTATCTCTAGCGGGTGTTGATGGATTATTTCCAAAACTTTCTTTAAGGTTTTGATACTTTAACTGCAGGTTTAAGTGATTTACCTCAAGTTTGGAAAACCGTTTAACTAACTCATTATGATTATCATTTTGAATCTTCTCACGTAAATTAGAAAGCTCAGCTTCAAGTTCCAGACAACGTGCCTCAACAATAGTGTGAGCATCATGCATTTCAGTAAATCTAGAAACATTAAGCTCAGAATTCGTTGCAACATAAAACACTTCTTTGGACAAGCAATCGGCAATTAAATTATCATGTGCAATAAGAAGGTTTTTTTGTTTAATCTCATCATGTTTCCTGTCAACAACATTTTGGTCAACCTCAGCTTCCAATTCTTCAAAAACATCTTTCATTTATTTAATTTCTTTAGTTAGAGCCTTTTGTATGCCCACAAAATGTTCTTTAAGTGTTTTGAAGAATGGAATGACCTCCTTGAGATAACATTCCTTGGTTTGTTCAAAACCCCTTTCCCCTTCAGTGAGCCTAGTTGGTGTAATTCTCTTTTTATAGGTTTTTTCAAATTCCAAAAAGAGTTGTATAAGTGTAAAAATATTAATTTTCACTTGACTCTTTGTTGGAAGCACCCTAGGGACAAGAGTTGCAGGTGTATTTGGCGGGTACACCGTCAACGCTTTGATTGGTCTTGAGGCTGTGGTTTGCTTTTTGAGAGCTTTTGCTTTCATCTTGATGAGATCTTGAGACCAAAATATTTGCTCGAGGGTCAATTGCTTCTGTGGTGTGAAGGTCGCTAAATAATTCTCTTTTGAATAATCAGGTGGTGTAATCTTAACCTTATTAATCACACACTCAAGGTCTTTCATTTTGTCATTCATTTTCCTCCTAGTGATTTCAGCTATCTCTAGGGTATCCTCTGTGTTGTGCACTATAGCCGGAACATGATTGTTTTTGATAATTTCATAACCATTATATAGAGCAGGCTGAACTTGATTTGCATGGGTAAGGCATAAAGGGTTCTTGTAGCCAATAGCTACCTTATTATGTTCATTATAATAGGGCTTTGGTTTACACAACATGTGAACTGTTTGAAGAGACTGGTCTTGTTTGTATAATTTATCCTCGACCTTTTCTTTTAAAGCTTTCATGTCCAAATTTTCTTCAAGGTATTTGTTTTCTTTCTGTTTAAAATCCTTTTTCAAAGACTTCTACCATTGACTTGTTATGGTTGATGGTAGAAGCAAATTGCATTTTTACATAATGAAGTTCATTTTTCAGAGTTTATTCCTTAATATTACGGTCAGTGATAACTATTCTTAATTGTTCATCAATCTTTTGTTCTCTTTCCGTTAATTCAAATCTGGCCCGTCTTTTATACAGTTCAACTTGTTTCTTATATGTTGCTAGTTTAGCAGTTAATGAATTGGCGACTACTGTGTTCTGTGTTGTGACTAAGACAGGTTGGGCATGCATTTCATGCATATCATTAAATATCATCATGTCTGCATCATTTAGAACAGAAGATACATTACTTTGTACAACTGACACTGTGTTGTCCTTTACATACTGTTCTACGGAATCATATTACTATCACTCGTATAATCAGCATGTGAGTCAACAACGTAGTTTGGTTGTACATCGTCATGCATCTTGTGTTCTTCATGATGTTCATAAACAGCATCCTGATAGTGATCATGGTCGTGTACCTCAGATAGAATGTCCGAATCATAAGACGGACCAGCTTCATCATAAATAGGATCTGCGGATGATAGATTAGCCATGAACATAGTCTGTGCTGTGGGTGCCTCATCAACATTAGAATCAAACGCATCACAGTCATCAGCTTGAAACACATTATCCATATTGACTGCTAAGTCCTAAACTAGTTTCTCATCCACATCTTCATCAACAACATTGTTTTGTCCACCTGCAATAAACAATAACTGCTCTTCATCTAATGCCACCCCGTTCTCCTGAGCTTGCATCAGCAACATCTTGTCTTTGAAGTATTCAGAGTTCTGTGGACGCTTGGGTTGAATGCATTTACTTGCTATGTGGCCTATACTGTTGCAGTTATAGCACTTAACCTGCCTTGCTTGACCTGGATTAGCATTCCCAACTCTGATCTGTGCTCCCTCATAACCAGTTGCACCTGCACCCCTTGCATTGTTCCCCTGTCCTTTATTCTGTCGACCCTAAACATTCTGAACAACAACCCTGCCGTCTTGAACTGTGGCTTGATTCCTTGGGTTAGATGAAGTTCTGAGTTGATTGTTTGTTTGAGGAAGGTACGTTTTGTATGATTGGGTGAGTAGGGCAAGTGTGTTGGTTAAATTCTCAATTAAGTTGTCCGATGGAGAGAGTCCTGAATCAAGTTGAGTGTTGTCAGCAAAGTGTGGTGGGGAATAAGACCTAACTCACCAGAACCCAAAAAAAAAAACAAACCAAAACTTCAACCACTGCCAAAAACCCCACAAAAACTATAACCAAACAAAGAAAAAGAAAAATTACAAATACAAAACCAAAACAATACCACAAACACGAAAAAAAAAAAAATAAAACAACAAAAATACCCGAGGGAAGAAAAAAATCAAACAAAAAAACAACTCAAAAAAAACCAACCAACTAAATAAACAACAAAGGAAGGAAACACACGAAATAAAAAAAAAACCCAAAAATCCCAAATTATGTGGATGTGGAGTTGTAGATGTTGTGAATAGTACTGTTGGTGTGAGACATTGGACATCAAAGCAAGAGGATCCACAGTGTGTTGAGTGAATCGATCCAACATCATTTTGTTCTCATTGGCATGTGCCTCGTGTTGCTTCAGATAAGCATACAACTGATCATAGTTGGAGTCCCTCAATCCTCTGTTCAGTTTCACTGCTGTTACAAATCGACCCCATTCAGGCAACATGTTGTTCACAAACTTTGAGTTCAGCTGCATTCTGGACATGGTCATCTTGATGTTCCGCATGTCATTGATGAGTTTGGCAAACCGGACATAGTAGTCGTGAATGGTTTCTCCTTTGTTCTGACGGAAGTGTTCAAAGTCATCATACAGTTGTGATTCCTGGTCTTCTTTGGTTAATTCTGAACCTTCCAGGAGCATCTTCACATTGTCCCATATGTCCTTTGCATCAGTGTAATGATTGATAAGAGAGTAGATATCTTTTGGCAACCCTTGAAGTAGGATGTTTGTTGCCCGAATGTCAGCATTGTACCTTTCCTTATCTTCAGGTGACAGGTCAGAATAGACTCGAGGTCGTTCTGGACCTAGATGTAAGGCACCTTCATTCCCTTCTGCAAGAGTTTCCCGAAATGTTCCCATCTGAAAAGGTCCTTCATCAATTGACTTCAAGATGTTCACCCCATTCTCTTTACCCCGACAATACAGTCGAATTCGTTGTTGCCATGATGCAAAGTCAGTCCTATCAAGCATAGGTGGTCGGGTATCAGAACCGGCACATTGGATATCTTCCGAAAGATTAGCCATCTTAATTGATTATGAAATGATTAAGTTGATCGAACAATGATTAGTGATTGTATGTTAAAAGTGGTGATTGATTGTATGAAATGGTGAATTGTTGTTTAAGTTTGTTAGGATTACAGGTTGAAATTAGTCAATTTGAAAAATTTAGTCCAAATGTCCAAAAATCCACAACTCGCTGCCCTGTAACTCGCTGGATGTAACTCGCTGGAAGAGACTTGACAACTCGCTGGTAAGAAATTAAATGGACAGAGTTCCTGTTCACAAGTCGCTAGAAAAATTGTCTTCAATTAACCTGTAACTCGCTATATGTAACTCGCTGGAAGAGAGTTGACAACTCGCTAGCAAGAAATTAAACTGACATAGTTCCTGTTCATAACTCGATAGTATACAGATCTTCGAAAACCTGTACTCGCTAGTCTTTAACTCGCTAGTATCCAACTCGCTAGTCTTCAACTCGCTACCTGCAAGAAGGGTTAACTCGATGCCTAACTCGCTACCTGCATAAGACGACAACTCGCTAACACAATACTTTCTAACACACAGTGTACTATGCTGACAACTCACCAGTACAGTACCGTAACTCGCTACGAAGATCTTCAAACAGTGACTTAACTCGCTGGAATGAAAAATTTTGGTTTTTCACCTAAAAATCACCCTTTTGAACGTTTTTGTCTGGTTTCTTTTACACAACTTGGTACTAGAAGGCTATAGCAACTATAAAAACATAAACTTTAATATTACAAACGTCAAGATCAAAGAAAACCAAGAACAAGACTATAAACCTTCAAAAACCAAACTTTTGATCAAAATTAACCAAGAAAACGCACACACAATCTAGCTAATCATCCCATGTGCTCTGATACCAATTGTAGGATATTGAAAATCATAACACAATCGAATGACTAGTGGATTAGCCCACATCTTCCATGGCATGGAAGAGGCTTATATGGTTACCATAAAACCAACCATAAGGCCTAGGTAGTGGGCTTACACATTGGGTTTAATACCCGGCCCATTACCGAATGTTATACATTAACTACTTAACTACGAGCAACAATAAAAGGTAAAATACATGGGGTGACCGAGTCTTTTTCTAAGTTGGCCTTCTAGAAGGGAGGAATGCGTGGATGAGATGGTTTTACCTAGTGTTACTCGTACTAGTTGTAAAAGTGAAAAGGATGAATGAACAGTACATTTTGACGCGTGTTATTAAACTGGATCCAGGCATTGTGGTGTTGGTCCTATTACTTGGGCTTGGACTATTTTAGAATGGATTTGGATTTTAGACTTTTAGGTTTAAGCTTATATTTTTTTTAGGAAAAAGGCTTGGCATAATTAATGGGCCGACTTGGCTCATTAAGCGGGTACGGGTTGGCCCATTAAAGATGAATAAGCTTTCGACTTAGTTTTCTCACGCTCTTTCAATCTCGTGCTCGGTTTTGTCCTTTTTTGCTTCGTTTTTTGTCTTTTATGAGTATCTGTTACCTGCAAGACACAATTCACAATACAGACAAATACAATGTATTTTCTATGTATTTTTTGTCATTTAAGGTTGTTTTAATAAAGAAAATTGATATGTGATTAAACACATATTACTCGTAATTCGTTATTAAGTTGGTTAATGTATCTTAACGAGGGATTAGATGGCCGCGCGTTGATGTGGAGCATAATACTCGATAATTTAATTAATTTGTGCTCAATATATATTTTCATTGTCAAAGTCTGAATTTTATAATTATCATAATATTAAGAAACAGAATCAAAGTTAGCAGAATACATAACACAATAAGAAAAAAATGTAATATATCTTTTGAGTCTTTGATTTTAGTCAATCTACAAATGACCGCTAAGAGTGAATATTCAATAATATGAAAAAATTTATGTATCTCGACTAAAATATGTCAGTCTTTCACGAAACATCAAATATGAGGCCACGATTGGATGGGATTTGCGAGGCCAAGAATCTGAAAGATACTGAACTCTCACGATTTAAAAGATTGGCATGGTCGTTAGGAAGCAAGAAGTCAGCAATTCATTTTTCCATTCACCAAGTTTGAAAACTCAACAAACCTTATTTCGCCGCTTATCTTCTTCATAACCCTTACTTACCCGAATAAGTGTGAGAGTTGTGTCAGACTTTATACTATTTAAATGGAATATGACGTCGTCGCCGATGAAACTTAATGCCTTTATATTTATTTTTTTTGTTGAAAAGATGAATATATATTAACACTTCAAAACTATACATCAAATATAGAGGAAAAAATGGACAGGCCTATCTTCCTTATGAACTACAATTGTGAATAAAATTTAAAAACTAAAAATACAAAACAAAATACAATCCTGCATAAGCATTCTATACTTTCTATACTGCTACTATCCCAAACAGTCCATATTCACCATAATTCACCAAAACCATAACCTCATGACTACATTTCCTTAACAACAAGTCCTAAATATATCACTAAATTGCTTCCTTTTCATTTAAGTGACCTATAGAACCCATTATAAGGCATCATCATGTGGGTTATAGCTATTCCTAAACTCATCATTGAAAAGACATAATTGCACTAACTACATTTCTTGTCAATCATTTAAAAGCCAAGCATATACAAGCAGCTACATCCTTACTAGTATAACATGACTTTCAAAAAAATCAGACCTCGTTCGCACAAATAGATCAATCCGGTAAGAATCCAACCTTTTCTCTAATGGTAATACATTGATAGGACCAAAAAGTTTCATCTTTCACAACTCTTTATTCCTATCATCATGCACTACTCAGCAAGTCCATTTAGCCTTCTTAGTGAGAAACCTACTTTATGACATACTTTACCCCTAATACAATGAGTAATGTTGATAATTACTTACAGTTACCTTACCAACGCCTACTGTAAAAATGTCTGACTATCCAAAGAATGCAGGATTCAAGTAGTCAAGGTACAAAGCCATTCACTGAAATGGACTTTAAAAAACATAGAAATTAGATAGACTCTAAAATATGCAGATAAACATGAATTTCAACCTCTGCAAATCCCTTTATATTTCTCGTCACTCAAAATTCAGCAAATGCCTTACGCCCATATGTGTCCTTCATTATGGTCTTCTTGTCTATAATGTGGGGCTCGTAACATCTTTCTTTAATAGACGTAAAAATACACTCTAATTATGTGTAGAACCATATCGTAAAAATATAATAGAAAAACCAGTTAATAATCAATACATATAACGTATAACAACTCGCGCTGATTGCAAACTACGAAGCATAAATTATGAATTCAGATATACAACATTCAACGATTTTTTAGCCCTAGAATAGACTCCCAAGTCTCTTTCCCATTGAATTAACATTTTCCTGAACTTCTTCCTTCTCCTCAAGCCTTTTTATTACTCCTACATACAGCAAAGCGAATTGTTCACAACCCCAAGCGTCCTGTCTAAACTAGCACTAAACAGATTAGCGGATATGTGAAGTCAATAGCTAAAACCATTTCATTCATGAATGCAACCAGCACCAAATGAACCTGAAAATTAATAGCCTACATCGGTGCTATCGATCCAAGGCTTTAAAGGAAAACTGACACGAATAATAAAACATCAAGTGTTCAAGTCGCATGCTACATAACACTTTGAGATTAAAGATTCTTAAAGCAATTCAATCAAGGACATGATGAGGTGTATACAAAGATCCATATACATGGGGACATAACATACTTGTGCGCATTCGTCTTCATGGACAACACAAAAATATAAAAACAATTTTGAGTCAAAAAACTAAACCACTAAAATATATTTTCAGCATTAAAATATATGTCTAAAATTCAATCTCGTAATTCGAAGACACATGGTTGGATACTTCATCTTAAGCCATTGCATAAAATTTGCCTGAGATAAGGCATCTCCAACTTATTGGAGATGAACTTCAACTATAAATTCGCAGAGATCCGTTTAGTTGGTCAACAGATTTGTAACGAAATCCCCTCTCATGAATCTCCTCTAAATCTAATGGAAGATCAAAAAAATTATTAGCTTTGACTTTTATCACGCTCCGCCGCCCACAATACAAATCAATCTCCTCTAAATTACATTTATCAAATCATATCCAACATGAAAAAGTCGATCCATGGATTCTCATCCTCATCAGGTAAATCATCAATCTAATTCCTTTCAATCTTGGTGTTTGAATTCGTTATAACCCCTGAAATTGAGATCTATCATCTTTGATTAATCTCATATCGAGCGTGTTAGGCGATTTTCTTATCCTTGATTTCTAGGTTTTTTAGATCTGATTTTCTAAGGTTTTTTATTTGCCGATCCTTGGTGGTCTATAAAGATCGTCAATTCCGATTGTTGTTTTTTTTTCTTTACCGCCCCCTCTCTCTTTTGTTGTGTGACCTCCCTTCAATCCAAATTACGGTTTTATTTTGTCATGGATGATAATTGGCAAGAAGTTTCGAATAAGAAACACTGGCGGTCAAAAGATGACGATGTTACCAAGA
>BQNB010044991.1:2267-44557 GCA_026074375.1 Tanacetum coccineum
GACCAAGATTGACTGGAGTTGACTGAAGATTTGACTTTTTCTGGCTTTGGCTTCCGGCTTTTGTTCACTCTTCCGATCTCGTGTCCGTGTTTGCTTGATTTTGATGGTTTTCTTGTGATTTCTAATATATCCGTACCTGTATATACGAAACACAAAAACAAGTATATTTTTGCCATTTTTGCTGTATTATGGGCTTATTTGGGCCATTTTAGGTATAAATGGATATGTGTATTTTACACCTATCAGGGATACATGCTATAAACCATGAATACAAGTGTTTTCTAAATGTATGCTATCCTGATATATTATTGCATCTATACTGCTGGTCTGCAGCAGTCCCAAATTTTCCTACCAAACACTAATTTTGATGTATTTTTCAAACCGTAATAGCTATTAAAGTGAATCCAGTTGGAGAAGTTAGTTTAAGATGTATACTACTGAGATTAGATTTCCTATCCTACATTTTAGAGTATTAATCTGGAGTTTAACTCGTTTTCCAAACAATGTTCCAGATTTGACTAGCAATCGTAAAACGGCCATAACTCCCACATCCGGAGGAGTTGATAAACCATATAATTAGCCACATGTAGCTTATACCTATATCTTTTCACCCATGTAATTTAATAATAGGCTCCAGGCCAAAAATAATTAGGAATAGCCACGTTTTACTACTGATTTGAAAATAGTCCCTAAAACTACCTAGAAATCCCATCAAAACTTATCCAAATCACCAATTATTCACTTGCAATTCCATAACATATCCTAATAAGATATCTTACACATCAAAACATGATGTTCATGATCAAACCCAAAATTAAACAAACTTAAAAACATGCATCCTTATAAAAGATGAAAATCAAGCTCATGCATTCAAAGAAAAATTAAATCAATAAAAAGATGGAACAAGAGGCTTACAAGCACAATAGAATGGAAAGAAAAATCAAAAAAACAACCCCTTGGGTTGTGTTCTTGCTGCCGTGAACAAAGAGGACCAAAACCGAACCCAAATCTTGATTTCGTTGCTCCAAATCTTGATTAAACACTTAATATCAAACCCTTGATACTTTAATTGCACCCAATTAGATTAAAAACCCTTGATACTTTTTAATACTTGATGCATGATGAATTTTAATGGGAAAGATTGATGGGGTTTTATGTAGGAATGATATTAGAGTAGGATGGAAGTGATTTAGTTGAGTTTGGGAGGAGATGGTGGTGCTTCTTTTGCATCAGACGACGAACATAATGAGATAGCAGGCGTGGGAATTTCTTGGCTGTTGTATCATGCGTGTGTGTGGGTTATCATATATATATAGTATGAAATCTTCCTACATAGTATATATCGCCTTATAACTAAAATGGGCTGTTTTATGGTGTCAAGAGGGTAAAAGGGGTGTTTGGTTTCTAGTTTTGTAGGAGCTAATTAAAAGAAAAGGGGTGTTTGGTTTACATGTTGTGTTTATAAATTATATTTTTATTTTTATTTTTATAAAACATTTATAACACAATATTGTTTTTAAAAACTTAAATTAAAATATTAAAATTATTAAAAAAACACTAATTTGACGTGGTTTCGGCCAAACGCGGATAAAAGTCGAAAAGTATTAAAATGAAAAATAAATAAGCTCTCGAAGCTAAAATATGGAATTATGGAATTCTCAAACGTTAAAATGGACGAATATTCAAGGCATGATTCGAAACTAGCTAAAACTACGATTTTCGTTAAAACGACTAAAAATAAAAATAATAAACTCCATAAAAATTGGAAATAGAATTTAGAGTTCGGTTTAAATATTGATCTTAAATTCGGGTTGTTAAAGTACCCTACTAATCTTTCTAGGATACGCTTAATAGCCCTGTTAGTAACTTTAGTTTGTCTATTAGATTGAGGGTGATACGACGTGGATAATTTATGAGTCACACCATATCTTTGTAAAGCTTTTCAAGCTGGAAATTACAAAAATTTGTCCCTCTATCACTAATCAAAGCTTTAGGAACTCCAAACCTAGCAAATAAACTTCTTAAAAACTTAACCACTACACGCGCATCATTCGTAGGTAATGTTTGAGCTTCTACCCATTTGGACACATAATTTACAGCTCCTAATATGTATTTATTACCTCTAAATTGGGGAAATGGTCCCATAAAATCTAATCCCTAAACATCAAAGACTTCGCATACCTGAATGTTATTTTGAGTCATTTCGTTCCTTGAAGATATGTTTCCCAATCTTTGACATGCATCACATCGTTTTACGTACTCATTAGCATCCTTAAAGACACTAGGCCACTAAAATTTGAACTTGTAAACCTTCTTTTCGGTAACATTAGCACTATGATGCCCACCAGTAGGTCCCGAATGACAATGTGCCAGAATTTCTAGGGTTTCACTTCCAGCCACACATCTTCTCATTATATTATCCTCGCACAGTTTAAATGCATAAGGTTCCTCCCAGAAGTAAGTCTTGACTTGCGAAAAAAACCTCTTTCTTTTTTCAAAGGACCAATTTGGGGGAACAACCTTTTCAACAATATAATTAACAAAATCCGCATACCATGGTTCATCGTCATTAAACTTGGATTTTAGCACCATTAAATGCTCGCCGGAGAATTTATCAGCAATTTCCCTCTCAGTTAACACCTCCATATGCGGATTCTCAAACCTAGATAAGTGATATGTGACCAAGTCTTTTGCTTCCTTATGTTTCTCCAATACTTGACAAGTGATAGTGAAACTCTTGAGGCCTTTTTCTTTTAATGGCAGTTAGTTGAGCAAGACAACTGAGTACCTTTCGTTCATTGTCTCCGTATAAGCTTCTTCAAGTCTCGATTTATTCGTCAGAAACTCTTCAGATATTTAGCATATTTTGGTATTTGCACTAGGGCTTCGATAAACGGAATATTAATATCGAGTTGTTTCAGATTGTCCAAAAAAATTTGTTGCAGTGCTTCTTCTTTTTATTTTCTCACCCGGTTTGGGAAAGGAATAGATTATTATTGTGGTTTTACCAATGGTTGAGTAGTCCTTTTACGAATACTTGAAGATTTATTTTTCACACCAAAATCATGCGGCTTTTCCTGCACATCCTGTTCAAATCTAGGAGGTTCGTTCTTGTTGATTCCTGTTTCATTAATTTCTTTACTAGAGGCGGCTTCAGACGTCATCTTTCCTCCCCTAGTTTTATATCTAAGTTTTCTAAGTATGTTTTTGGAATTTTAAGGTTTTTTTCAGACTTTGACATGCAAAATAAGCTAAGAAAGAAGCTAGAAAACAAAATTAAGACTGAAACTATATTAAGCGATAGTAAAACTTAAACTCCATGAATTTGGTAAGTTTAAAACTTAAAATTTATCTATCCAAATTAAGCTAAGAACACAACAGTACTAACTGAGGTTAGTACTGCTAGTGTAAAAGTTCAGCAGTTCTTTCAGTCAAAGACTGCGATCAAATTGGTATTGATAAACAGTAATAAGATGAAATAGCAAAAATGAAAACTAAAATTAAATTTATAATAAGCTATAACTAAACTTAATCCTACTGATTTTGGCAAGCTAAAATCTAAGCTAACAGTACTAACTTATGGTTAGTACTGGTAGTGTAAAGGTTCAGCAGTACTAACTTATGTTAGTACTGCTAGTGCAATTCAAGAGTGCACTAAACCAAACACCCCTTTTAGACTATGACAGATTTAAGAAAAACTTTTTAAGAGGAATCTAATGAACAAATTCTAAATACCAGATAAAAACTAGCTTAAAACAAACTTAGCAATCATGATTAAACAACTGAATAAGTAAAATTCTAAGATCTTAACTAATTAAACTAATATTTTTGGATTTTATGAGTTTTTATGACAGAAATTGGTAACTAATGATCTATAACTATTTAAGCAAAAACAGATGAGGACATATAACTAATAAGCACTAGTAAAGATATTTAAACACTAATAAGCTAAGAGGAATAGCAAATAAAAGCAATTATTAAGCAATATAAGCCTTTAACTACACCTATTTAAATTGAAATTAAATAGAAGAATGAAAGAGAAACTTCTGATCTTTAGCTTAAACAAAAGGAACAAATAATGCAGCCTACAAGATCCTTGTTATTGATAAGCTAGAGTAAAGTCCTTGGGATCTCTTCCATGTTAGATCCCCTTCCAAAATGCTCATATCCAAGAGATCCATGAAAGAATTGTAAGTTTAAATCTGATTTAAGGTTAAGTAAGATTTAATTCTGAACTTTCAATAGCTCTATTTCAGCGAATAGACTGAAGGCTTAAAAGAGCTTATTAGCTTATTGAGACAATTTGGCTTATTAAGAGAGCTTAAATGTTGAAAATAAAAAGAGCTTATGACAAATAAAAACTGAAAATTCATTAATTGAAAACTGAATTACATTACTACAAAAACATTTAAGTAAAATTACGAAATTAAGCTAAACTAAAAATTACTAAAAAAACTAGATATGTGTGTGTGAGAAGTGAGGCCTATTTATAGGTCCTGAAAGAAGCTTCTAGGATCTCTTGCCCTGCTCTCCAATCTATTAATCTCAACCAATCATTTCTTCAATCATCCAAGCTCATTTGTGGCGTTTGATCAAACTGTGGTACACCTGAAGTTGCCGCGTGTCATTCCATTGATGTGACGTTTGTGCTTCTTTTTTGAGTGTTTTAGCACAAAACCCACATAATTTTGTGCTTTCACCATTGTTGACGTGGCTCTTCTTGTGGGGAGGTTAAGTAATCCTTTGATAAAGACTGATTTGTCCCTTCATTTGTGTTAGAGAGCTCATGAATTGACCTAAGCACCCTTTAATTCGGAAAACCCCCTTTGATTTTACCCTGGATGGTGAAACGGGGAAGAAAGGTGAATAGTAACACCTTTGGCGCCCTTATTTCAACAGTTAAAACTGTTGGAGTTTGGGGAGTTTGCACAAGTGGTCCTTCTCTTTCTTTCCTTTCTTTCTAGTTATAAATAACTTTCGAAAATAGCAAAACTAGCCCTTGTGGATGTTATAAAAGGAAGATGGGCTTTGTTAACTTTTATTGACCATTGATTGACTGGATTTGACTGAGGCTTGACTTTCCTGGCTTTGCTTCCGGCTTTTGTACTCTTCTGATTCTCGTGTCTGTGCTTGCTCGATTTTGGCTGTTTTCTTGTAATTTTTGACTTATCCGTACCTGCACACAACTTAAACACAAAATACAACATTTTTTTGCCAATTTTGATCTGCTTTGGGTTTTAATTGGGTTATTTTAAGCATAAATGGATATGTGTATTCTACACTTATCAAAGCCATTGGAAACGAGGAATTTAACAACTCGTCAATTCTTGGAAGCGATTTAGGTTTCATTACTATTAGCTTATCAAGTTCGTCGCGGTCGATACAAATTTAGAAAAATCCATATAACAAATTATGAGTCGAAAGGAGTTCATAGCCCAAAGAATGATTCATACGGATGAACACACGCTATGTCGAATACACATAAGCCAACTCATTCACAATTCGTCACTTACATAAAGAGGCGCCCCAATCCATGTAAGTGATAAATTATGAACTTATGGTTCGGCGGTTTATAATTTCCTTATTCAAATGAAGAAGCGTCCTAATTCATTTTAATAAGATGATTATAAATCATCATACTTAGTAATGGCCGACAAAAACACAATATCAAAACAATGTCACAATAAGTAAAAAAGGAGTGTCTACTTGACGGCATTGATCTTCAAAATCATATGAAAGGTAACAAGAAGAGTAATGAGACGTTAGTCAATCGCGTTCCAAAGGTATGTGCCAAAAGACGGCACGATCCGAGGTGACAAGATAAAGTCGCACTCGCATCAACGGGAAGATTTTAGAACGATGTATTACAAACACAACATAAGCGGTTCAAAAGCATACGAAGAGTGTTCGGACTCGGAGTCGAACAATAAAATAACTAGTGGAATTGACAAAGTACACCGAATGTCAATATTATCAAAAGAAAATAAAATAAAGTCACGTTAATGTTTCGGAGATCACCGCATCGCTCATAAAATATCAAGAAAATAACTTTATTAAGGAGCTTACCATAGTACTATACAACATTGTAGGCAATTATCTATTACTTAAATATATTTCGGCCCTTGCAATCTGACTTAATAGACCTATATTTCAAAATTCGTAATAGGTATAAACGAACGGTTTTCGCCTTAAACAAGATGTTAGACTCTAGTTTGCTGAGATTATAAGATAAGTACTCAAAGTGTTAAGATCCTAAGTGAAGTTATCATTTTACCATCATGTGCCAAATCTGATTATTTAAAACGTTTTCTTGTTCTATCGTTTTTAGCATAATTCCTATTTTATAACTCCGTTTGACCCAAAACGAAAGCCCATGTTTAAGTTTATCTAAATCCTACAGGTTTTAATTGGAAAATGGGGCACTTAATATGAAAATATTGGTCTCAAACTCATTTTGAAAATCTGGGCACAATTTATGATTAGTTTGGCCGTTCTAGTCGTAACTCATTCATCCGGAATAGTTACGGATTTATCCAAAGAACCACATGGTCCTCATATGTTTTACCCTTCACCCATGTAGGAACCCAATAGCCTCCAAGTCAAATAAAATTAGTTATAAGCCTAACTATCTGCATTACAAATTATGGGTACACACTAAGTTTGTTTCCACGGTTTTGGTCGTATCTCGACCATCCGGAAGAGTTGGCGTTCCATCCAACTCGCCACTAGGACCTAACATATTAGCCTATTCATTAATGCAAAGATACAGTAGGATTTAAGCCAAAATTTTCCCATTAAAATACCAACTTTACTCGAAAGTTAAAAAAAATAGCCGAAAGTAACCATAAATAGTCAACACTTATAGGAATTACTATTATATATAGATGGCGGTGATCCCGAAGATGAGCGTAAGAATTTGAGAGGAGAGTAGCTCATATATGTACGAGTATCCATATATAATACTAGTATTGATGTTCGAGGGAGAAAATAAGAAAACAGGAAGTACGCGATAATCGAAATGGTCAGCGTATATATAACCGACCGATATAAAGAAAATAATATGACGTCATAAGATAGACGTATAAGAGCAAAATAATAACCAATAATTATATTTTCATTATTAATATAATAGCAATAAGAATGCAAAAGGGAGCATATAAGTTACCTGGGAGCAAGCGCGCGCGGATATCGGACAATGGTGAAGGACTCTTAATTTTTTTGAAAAATGGTTATAGTCTAGGGTTTTGAAAACGACCTAGTTCGCTATAACGAGTGCTCTGATACCAATCTGTAACACCCCCAAAATCACAACAACGCAGCGGAATACCACTTGGGGTGCTACTTCATAGTTCATACACACAAGTTACAGAAAACGACCTCAAAAGAGACGTTTAATAAAATGTCACATTCGATTTAAATAAATCAGAGTAAATTCAGGTCCCAATAATTTCTTTTTAACAAAAGTTACAAGAGTTTAAACATGACTCCTTTGTATATTTTAATAATAAATGGTTGTCGAATGTGAAGAAAAACCAAGTCTGTAAAGTTTTGATATCTGCGCGCCTCGAGTGCTCCCAACCCTAAAAATGTAAACTAAAATTTCACTAAATAAAGAAAAAGTGCAGAAAATTATTAAAAATAAAAGCCCTAATTTTTATCTTTTTATAAAAGTTTAATTAAAACTTAACAAACTAATTGAAAACTAACTTAAGGATTAATTGTGTAAAAGACTTAAGGACTAACGGGCTAAAACTTTTAACGGGCAAGGATTAATTGGAAAACAACTAAAATTGAAAAACTGCAGGTATGGTCCCTGAGAACTAACCCCGACAACAAACTAAGTCCAATTTTAAGCTTAAATTCTAAAAGTGCTTATCACTAAAAACTTAAAAGAGCAAAGTTGTAAAGGAAGCTAGGGAGAACAACTTTAACAAAAGCACTATAGTCTGAAACTCAAAGATAAGCTCTAAAAAGAGCTTCTCAATAAGCTGTTACAGAAACTAGGGGTTTGGGCTATGTTTTACCAAAACAGCTATATTAAGCTCAAATTAAGCTTAATGTGAAAAAGGAAAAGTGTTCTAGGAAGCTTATGATGTGCTTAATCTAAAAATGCAAAGAAATTTAACCTAGAAGTATTTTTAAACAACTAAAATTTAGCATGAACTAAGCAAACTCAGAAAATAAGCAAGAGAGCACAAATTCCAAATGAGCTTAAAAGCTTAAAAAGCTAAACTAGACTCTAAAACTTTAAGGACTATTAAAACTACTTATAATCTATCTAATTAAGCTAGAAAATCTAGACCCATAAGCTAAATTAACAAATTTAAATCCTAAAGTTTCTAAGTACTGTTTTTGGCTTTTTAACTTTTTGACAGCAAAAATAAGCTAAGAAAATAAGCTAGAAAATGAAATTTAAGACTTATTCTATTTTAAGCTATAACTAGACTTTAAAATGCTAAAAGATAGGCTATTAAATCCTACAATCACTCGACTAAAAGTTAAACCAAAGGAAGCAGTACTAACTTGTTAGTTAGTACTGATAGTGTAAATATCAGCAGTACTAACTTGAAGGTACTGCTGATGCAATTTGACTTCTAAGAACAGAATTAAGCTATGAAATAAGCTAGAAAATGAAAACTAAAGCTAAATTCATAATAAGCTAAGACTAAACTTAATACGACTGAATTTGACAAGCTAACATCTAAGCTAACAGTACTAACTTATGGTTAGTACTGGTAGTGAAAAAGGTTCAGCAGTACTAACTGATGTTAGTACTGCTAGTGTAAATCAAGAGTGCACTAAACCAAACACCCCTTAAAAACTATGACAGAGTGTTTAAACAAAGTCCAAGCAAGATCTAAGCCTTGGGAGGGCTTAGATCAGAATTTCACAAGTAAATCAAAGGAAAACAAAAAAAAAATAAAAACTAAAAAAAAAAAAAAAAAAAAAAAAAAAAAATCCCCTGGTGCACAAGCGAGCTTATTAAGCCATAAATTCATTAATAGCTTAAACTAAAACCTCAAATCTACTCAAAACCTTATCAATTATGACAATCAAACTATCCAAAAAGAAATCACAAAGTGCATTTGACTTTTAGATGGCAAACTAGCTTAAACTAAACACTACTTTACGACTAAGACATTTATGATTAAGCAACTACTTAGAAATCTAGTAAACAAGTGCTTAATACCAGACAATTAACAGATTAAAATTTACTTTAATAAGCATGACTTAACAACTAAATAAGCAATAATCTAAGACTTAAGCTATTTTACTATGTTTTTAGTTTTTAGAGGTTTTTTAAGACAATAATATGAAAATCTATGAGTTAAACTAAGAGAATTGAAAACAGATAAACAACTAAGATGATGTAGCTAGATAAAACTCAAACAAGCACTATTAATCAAAGAGAATAGGCAAATAAGCAGATCTGGAGTATAGAAAGCAATGAGATTACTATTTAAAGCTAGAACTTAAAGGAAATGAAAGAGAAACTTACAAACTCCTCTAGCTAAACAAGAGGAACCAACAATGGCAGCTACAAGCTCCATAGCTTATTAGATAAAGCTATAGGTAAAGTCCTTGGATCTCTTTTAAGTTAAGATCCCCTTCCAAAAAGCTCATATCCAAATAGGTCCATGATAAATGTAAGTTTAAACTGATTTAAGGTTTAAGTAAGATTAATTCTGAATTCAATAAACTCTATTTCAGCTTATAGACTGAAAGAGCTTAAAAGGAACTTATTAGCTTATTGAGACATATTGGCTTATTTAGACAGCTTTTGAATAACAAGAAAAGAGAGCTTATAAATGATTTAAACTAAATTTCATTAATAAAAGTTACTGATTACATTACTTGGAAAAGAGATTAACAACACATTTTTAGAAAATTACATAAGAAATAAATTACGATTTAAGCTAGACTAAATTACTAAAAAAAACTAGATCTCCATCCTCCTTGTGTGTGTGATAAGTGAGGTCCTATTTATAGGACGCCTTGGAAAATTCTAGCCCTCTTACCCTGCTCACCAAACTTTCAATCTCAACCAATCATTACTTCAATCATTTGAGCATCAATTGTAGCCGTTAGATCAAGCTGTGGACACCTGAGGATTGCCAGCGTGTCATTCCATTGATGTGACGTTTGTGCTAGTTTTGTGAGTGTTTTAGCACAAAAACCCATATTCCATTGTGCTTTCTCCATTGTTGACGTGGCCTTTGATTTTGAGAGGGCTTAAGTGATCCATGATTTGACTGATATGACCTCGCCATTGTGCTTGAAAGCTCTTGAATTGACTTCCTTGCCCATTAATTTGGAAAACCCCTTTGATTTTGACCTTGGGTAAACACGGGGAAGATGGGTGAACAGTAAATGTGATTGGCGCCCAATTTTTGACAGTTAAAACTGTTGGACTTTGGGGAGTTTGCATACTTGGTCCTTCTCTTTCTTCCTTTTTTGAGTTATAAATGACTTTTGAAAATAGCAAGATTAGCCCTTGTGGTTGTTATAAAAGGACATGGGCTAGGGTAATGGCTTTTCTGGCTTCGGCTTTGTACTCTTCTGATTCTCATGTCCGTGCTTGCCCGTTTTTGACTGATTTCTTTGTGATTTTTGACTTATCCGTACCTGCACACACAAAACACAAATACAAGCATATTTTTGCCATTTTTGGTCTGTTTTGGGTTTATTTGGGCGATTTTAAGCATAAATGGATATGTGTATTTTACACTTATCATGAGCATATAAGTTACCTGGGAGCAAGCGCGCGCGGATATCGGACAATGGTGAAGGGCTCTTAAATTTTTTTCGAATAACGGTTATAGTCTAGGGTTTTGAAAATGACCTAGTTCGCTATAACAAGTGCTCTGATACCAACCTGTAACACCCCCAAAATCACATCAACGCAGCGGAATACCACATGGGGTGCTACTTCATAGTTCATACACACAAGTTACAAAAAATGACATCAAAAGAGACGTTTAATAAAGTGTCACATTCGATTTAATAAAATATCAGAGTTACACAGGTCCCAATAATTTCCTTTTAACAAAAGTTACAAGCGTTCAAACATGACTCAATTGAATAATTAAAGATAAATGGTTATCGAATGTGAAGAAAACTGAGTCCTTAATATTTTGATATCCGCGCATCCAAATGCTCCCAATGCTCAGCTAGCAAAATAATAACCTGAGAAAATACATGCAAAACGTCAACAATAATGTTGGTGAATTCATAGGTTTAAGTAAAAGCAGTATTGAAAATAGTTCAAGTAATATTTCATAGGTTTAAGTAAAAGCAGTATCGAATGATCACGAGATATGTTTCCGAGATATGCATGGCATTGCATTATAACTTAACCGAAGTATTTTTATCCCCAAATTGGTATACAACCTGAAATTATACTATATTAAGTGTCTACTAAGTCTCGCTTAGCGATTCTTATCTTATTACTATGTGGCCGCACTTTTATTTCTCAAGAAAAGGCGTAAAACTACGTTGCTAAATTTTTAGTCAACTTTACAAGACCATATCTCTTAACCAATAAAAGATACAAGGATGGGGATTTCACCCCTAGAAATATACTTAAGTCTAGTTTCCAAAACATTAGGCCTTTTAATCAAATCATTTACCAAACCACGGGAAATGAGTTTTTACTAATCATAACTCAAAAGAGAAAGTCCGTTGAATTTCTAACGCTTACCGTTTTGGCCATAAATCCTATTATATAATAGAAATCAAGTTGAATCCAAAGAGATATGAAAGCTTATGATGTCTAGTGTTTAACCATGTTTTAAAACCCAACACTTTAGTGAAAAATCTGGAGTTAAATCGCTTTTTCAAACAGTTGTTCAGAATTGACTAGTTTCCGTAAATCGGTCATATCTCACTCATCCGGAAGAGATATGGCTCTAGCCAACTCAACACATGTACTTTGAATTTAGTTTTACAATCCCATAAAATAATCCAGACCTTCTTAGACCAAAATTTTGCTACAATTAACCCATTTATACTGCTGGTCTGCAGCAGTCCTAAATTTTCCTACCAAACACTAATTTTGACGTATTTTCCAAACCGTAATACCTATTAAAGTGAATCCACTTGGAGAAGTTAGTTTAAGATGTATACTACTAAGATTAGCTTTCGTATCCTACATTTTAGAGTATTAATCTGGAGTTTAACTCATTTTCCAAACAATGTTCCAGATTTGACTAGCAATCGTAAGACGACCATAACTCCCACATCCGGAGGAGTTGATAAACCATCTAATTAGCCACATGTAGCTTATACCTATATCTATCCACCCATGTAATTTAATAATAGGCTCTAGGCTAAAAATAATTAGTTATAGCCATGTGTTACTACTGATTTGAAAAATGTCCCTAAAACTACCTAGAAATCCTATCAAAACTTATTCAAATCACCAATTATTCACTTGCAATGTCATAACATATCCTAATAACATATCTCACACATCAAAACATGATGTTCATGATCAAACCCAAAATTAAACAAACTCAAGAACATGCATCCATATAAAAGATGAAAATCAAGCTCATGCATTCAAAGAAAAATTAAATCAATAGAAAGATGGAACAAGAGGCTTACAAGCACAATAGAATGGAAAGAAAAATCAAAAAAACAACCCCTTGGGTTGTGTTCTTGCTGCTGTGAAAAAAGAGGACCAAAACCGAACCTAAATCATGATTTCGTTGCTCCAAATCATGATTAAACACTTATTATCAAACCCTTGATACTTTAATTGTACCTAATTAGATTAAAACCCTAATAATCAAAAGTTTAATAAAATTATGAACTTTTTAATACTTGATGCATGATGAATTTTAATGGAAAAGATTGATGGGGTTTTATGTAGGAATGATATTATAGTAGGATGGAAGTGATTTGGTTAAGTTTGGGAGGTGATAGTGGTGGTTCTTTTGCATCAAACGACGAACAGAATGAGAGAGCAAGTGTGGGAATTTCTTGGCTGTTGTATCATGCGTGTGTGTGTGGGTTTTATCATATATATATATATATATATATATATATATATATATATATATATATATATATATTATTATATATACTATATATTATATTATATATATATATTATATATATATATTATATATATATATAGTATGAAATCTTCCTACATAGTATATATCGCCTTATAACTAAAAAGTAGGAAAAGAGTCGTTGTATACATATTACTAGAATAATTTCCCAAAAAAAACTAAGGGGTACGTTTGATTTACTTAGTAACCGGCCCCCTATTTAGCAGTGGGCATGGTTAGGCTTTTGTTTGGTAATTTGTTGTATCTATTTGTTTCCAGGCCCAATAAGCTATTTAACTCGTTATTTGTTGTAAAATTACGATTTCTTCGACGCGGTTTTGGCTAAACACGATTAAAGGATGAAAAATAATAAAAATAAAATAAATTAAGCTCTCATGGCTAAATATGGCTTTCGTTGATTTCTCGATTAATAAAACGGATAAATTTAAATTGTACGATTCGCGAACATTTAGGGGGTTTTACATTTATTATAATTTAGAGTATAATTATAAGTTCGAAATAAGTAGTGAGCTTAAATACGGGGTTTTACATTTATTACCTCTTATATTGAGGAGATGTTCATAGATGGTGGTGGGTCATCCCACAAATCGTTTTGATACTCGACGTATTTTTCTATACGATTTCACCCTTCTTCTTCATTGAGCAAGCTGAAACGAAAGTGAGTGAATTGATCAAGTTTTCCACGGTCCTCTGGAGATATTTTATCGTGAAATATCTATACTAAAAGCCATTTTTGTATTCCATGATGAGGGACTTGTCGGATCAGGTCTTGGAAACGGATCTAGGCGCATTTGATAGGTTCGTTAGTCCCTTATTAGAATCAAAGGATCATGTCCCGAAGGAATGAGGTACGGCCCGCTGGAAAGAAGTAATCGAGGAACCATGATATAAAATGCTCCTATGTCGTGATTTGGGCGGGAGGTGTTTTATCAAGCCATTCTTTCGCTTTTCCTTTAAGGGAGAAGTGGAAGAAACGTAGCCTAGATGTGTCCATTGTGGCTCCGTCAGCTTGTATGTTATCCACGATGCTCAAGTAGTGCTTAATATGATGGATAGGGTTTTTGCTTTTTAATCCTTGGAACGTGCATGCCCCTTGAATTAACAAGATGTCGCGTGAGTCGATGATTCTTCCAGTTCGTTTAGCGGGGAAGATGATAGGATTTTGAAAACCGACAGGAGGGAGTTGGTGAAAGAGTGTTCCGAAGGTTGGGGGCGGATTTTGAAGGGGTTGATGTTTTAGCTCCTAAGGTCATTGGAAGAAAATTGCTTGATCATCAAAAAAGGGTTTCTTTTAGATTTTGGCTAAAGATTCGTTTTACTGCTGGCGCCAGGCGGCTGTTCTGAGCCTTTAAAATTCTCTTTCGGGTTCGTCGAGGGGTTCTGTTAATTTCTTAACGGTACTACGCGTCTTGGTGAGGAATTACAAAACAAATAAAACAAAGAAAAGATAGACTACAAGAAAGCTAATTTGCTGAAATTAAAATCACTTGATAGGAATCAAGCGAGTATACCTAAGTTAAACAAGATTCAAAACCTAACTATTTCCCGGCAGCGGCGCCAAAAACTTGATGTGCGGTTTGTAAGGACTTTACATGAAGTTTTATAATCCCCTAGGCAGTGCACCTAATCGTTGCAGTGTAGTATAGGCAAGACTAAAGGGTTGTTATCATTCTCTTGGGGAATAGGTTGGGAAGGCTCGAAAACAACGGTCTAAGGGGTTGAGAGGAGGTTCTTATTGTGTTTTTATATTTTTATAAAAGCAAGTAAATATCATGGTTTGAGAGGTTGGTTGGTTTTTAACTAATTAAACTTATAATTAAATATATACTACTGTTGATAATTATATGGTAAACGAACGTATTTACTTAATCATGCACTACTCCTTATTATGCTTCTCAAAATTATGTTGCTTTGTCACTCTTGCAATGATCTGTGTAAGTATTTCCTAAGTCATCAACGAATTACACGAACCCGTTGTCTACATAATATTCCGTTAAGGCAACGCACAATTAAGGTAGTAGGAAGACTATTACAAGGCCCCTAAGAGTACATTACATGCAATTAAAACACTTAAGAGGGATCAACCATATTAGGGGTAAGGTAGTATGAAGACTGCTACCGATGGAATCCTTTCTACACACTCGCGTTTCCCTAGACGTCTATGCCAATTTAATATATGATGGTTAGTTTTCTAAAGCCTAACGCGCACATCCATTACAAGAAGCAACATAATAAGGATATGCATATTAAGTTTCATATAATCATAAGTAAATACAAAAGGATCTAGCCTAGCATGTTAAACAAAGAAGAAGAACAAGAACCAATCACAAAACATATAGACATATTAAGTGATTAAAGATAAATGAAATTCATTTGATTCAATCATGGATGGAAGGCTGATACAATAGGGTTTTGAGGCCCTAAAAACAGCCTAAAAGCTGCTATGCTCGAACTATTAAAGTTAGGGTTCATCTCCCAAAAATTACATACTAAAAACCCTAAAACGAGTTGGTATATATAGGAAAATACGCCGCGGCAGCGTCATGGGATTTCTGACGCCGTCGCTTCGCCGAATCTTCTAGGGTTTCTTTTAAGGCGGTTACGATCTGACGCCATCTTGAGTTTCTCTGACGCCGTCTCTTGTATGTTCTAACACCGTTGCAAAGAATGGTGACGCCGTCTCCAGGCCCTATACGTAATTTCTTCAAAAGAATTGGTGTAGAGTCATAGTCTTGTCCGTTTCTTCTCCAATTGAGCCCAAGTCACGTGTATTTCCTCCAAAAGCCATCCAAATGCTAAAAACGCAAAAACAAATGTTAAAGTACATAAATCGAGCATAATAGCATGATTTAGGAGGTTAAATGACTCCTAAAAAGCGTATAAAATGACACCTCATCACTTGCCATGCACTCATTTTTAGTGCAGGATTCCCCTAGTATACCTCTTCGAGCCTATCCTTTTCACGATTCACGTAATTTTCCAGTGGACTCTAAATTATTAATGAAGAGCATTGTTTACACCCAATGTTACACCCATTTCGCCTTAGCCTTCCTTGTATGTACTCGCTTTTAGTACATTATTGTAAACCCATTTAATTATTACAGGAGTACATAGTTGCTACGTCGAGTCCTTTATCAGTGTATACAGTTTTGGGATGATTAGGAATCAAGGTAGTTTTTTCTTATGGAGAATGGGGATGAAGTCACCGATTACCCCCATTAGAGCTCAATACGCTCCATGTTTTGTTGATCCTTTCAATTCGGGTCTATAATTAGTTTATTGTAATGAGTTAGCAAAAACTCAAGTGTAGGGGTATGTTTATAAACTCCAAGTCTCGTATTATGTTCATTATAAAAAAGCAGAAAAATAGAAAGAAAAAGCAAAGAGTAGATGTTGAGTTTTGTATGTTCGTAGTTCGTATATCTTAGTCCTAGAGTGGTCGAGTCTTGGCTTAGCAACGCCTCAGCATGTATTCTTATAGTTAATTAACTCGTCACCGCCTATGTATATACCATTTGTTGCTGCTGCTGTTTAACCTACACCCGTACATCACAACCCTTTAAAAGGCCTCTTTGATAGTAATTTCTAGTACTTGTGCCTAGCGGTGGAGGTTTGATCCTTTACCAAGCCTGTGGTAATTTATATGTTGCGACAGGTAATGAGTGTTATTTTCCCATTTCCTATACTGTTATAATTACACCTAAGAGAAAGAGAGAATCTAAACACTAATGTGAGTTGCTAGTATATAACTTATGTGCTTTTAATTACGAGGTCTAGAAGGTTGTGTTGTAAAATATCTTTGAAAAGTAGGTTAAATGGCCTCGATATTGCTATTGTCTAGTGAAAAAACCCATTTGTTTGTGTGGACAGCAAAATCCCCAAGTGTAGGGGTATTTGTTGAAGGTATTTTTTATACATTTTTTGAGGTCATTATAACCCTATAATCGCTGAAATATGTCTAAATATGTAGACGGCGACACATTCTCATGTGACGGCGTTAGATCTTACAAAGTACGGCGTCAGGATTCTTACAAGGGCGTCAGCATCTAATCGACTTAAAGAAGCCATGGAAGATTCAGCGGGGCGACGACGTCAGGATTATAACGTGACGCCGTCGCTCCCGTTTTCCTATATATACAAACTCGTTTTTAGGATTTTAAGTGTGTAATTTTGGGAGCCGAATCCTATTATTAAAAGTCGATTATAGCAGTAGTTTAGTTCATTTTTAAGGTGTCAAAACCCTATTGTATCAGCCTTAAACACATGTTTTAATCAAGTGAAGTCCTCTATCTTTTATCATTCAGTATGTCTATGTGTTGTTTGATTTTTATTGCTCTTTGCTTCCTTTTAACATGTTAGGCTAGATCCATTAGTATTTACTTATGATTGCATGAAACTTAGTTTGTAGATCCTTTTAGTATTGCTTCTTGTAATGAATGTACGCGTTAGACTTTAGATGTCACACCCCGCCAAGGCAGAAACGTAAGGCACAACAAGAAAGGGAATCATCAAAACACATTGGCGTCAATATAAAGAAACTAAAACATGCATAAAATACCAGGCATAGACACGTAGTGTCCTGAAAATACCCAAACACATCAACAAAATCCAAAAGGCGTCTGACATTGAAATGAAGGCAGTTCATGTCAACGTCATGACATGCAAACATTCATACATCTATCAAAAGCAAATAACAAATAACTTTCATTGTCGAAAACAATAAGAAATCTAGTATTAACTAAACTTCGCCAACTGCCTACGGTCCATCTAGCTACTTTTCCTAACTTTAATCTCACCCTGCTAAATACCTGAAAATGATGCTTATACGTCAACACAATGGTTGGTGAGAAACATAGGTTTTCAGACACATATATTCAATCCATTTCAAAACAATTTAACTAATTACTGTGATTATAAAATAATACTTTTGCATGACATTCTGCTAACTACATACAAGCTCAACCATTCGCAATTAATCCAATCAATCATTCAAACAAATCATATACTAGGTAGGCGTACCCAAGCAGACGACCTAAATCGCTCTTGGATCATACCAAATCTCTTTCCCTCTAGCTCAGTCCATGGATACCCGCAAGTAATCCTTAACAATTCCTTCCACTAAACAGGCCATGAATACCCGTAAGTAACCTTCTTGACTTAGCTCACACATCAATATCACATCACATAACATGTAGCACATAACGCATATCAGTCACATAATAGGTCTTGCTTTTACCTTAAAATAATCACAGCCAATTTAAAACTTTCATTTCAACAACTTGAATCATTTACATCCCAAATTTAAAACGCAATAAAAAGGTCAGGACTATTAACTCACCTGAATGCTTCAAAACGCGCTTCCAAATTCCTTTCTCGCTAGCTATACATAAATAAACACCTCTTACATGGACCAAGCTAAAAGCTCGAGTCCATGTAACACACATAATGATGGATGTCTAAGGTTTGATTACACCATTGATGGGTCACCCGAACACCATGCCCAAACCTTAAACCACATCATTAAACATTACTCTTAGTTAACTAAAATTTATCAGAAATGCAGAAATTTAGTGTATCTTTACAAACTTAAAAACCTTACTTGCTGACCTTCATAAATTATACCAAAAATCACCTAAGTTCATTTATGAGTTTAATAACTACCTTGTGATTCCCAAGTACTCATTACATGTGAAACTATCCCAAATAAAATCAAAGTTCAAAACTGTCCGAATTCGAATCTGATTGCACACTAAAATGTATGGCCCTCATTTACCTATACATAGTCGCCAATCCATAGGGCTAATATTTCTGGTTTCTTTATATACATATTGAACTTAACCACTGTTGATTGGCTAACCTTAATTCTACTTTTAAGTTAGGGTTTACCCTCCCAAACATGATCTAATTCAGACCCGTATTTACTGTTTTGACAACTTTTAGTGTAATCAATATTTGAATGACTTCCCGAACTCAAAACGACTTGAGGCCAGATTTTTTGAAAAATAGATTCCGTGGATCATGTTTAGACCACCAAAAAGCACCCTAAAAATCATTACCATCATGGAGATATCATCTCATTAACACAGCCCTAATTCTGCAAAACCCTAAATCAAGATCTAACGCAAATCAAAACGCACCGTTTGCATAATCATGCTTCTAAATTATCCCTAAACACAATATGATCATAAAACTCTATATACTTACTGAATTTTTATAAACCTTAAGATCCATCACATTACATGTACTCTGTTGAATGCAAGAATGAAACTAGGTTAAGGGATCATACTCTTGATTACTAGCTACTAACACAAACCCTAGCAACCCTTGGATCAATTCTTGTTCTCCTTGTTCCTAGGGATGGAATTCGATTCAAAGGATATGGGGGATGAATGAGTCATATTTTTAGCTTATGGATCCTTTATATAACTAAACTAGAATCCTTAATCCCTAGTAAACTCTAAGATAAGGCCCAAATTCTCTTTTCTTTTTCCTTTTTGGGCGCACCAGATTTCTACATATACATAACATATATTTATTTTAATTTTTTTTAATGATTAATTAATACTAATTATTTCTATTACCTTAGTTTTTATAAAATACCTAAGTAATTTGGGGTAAACCTTTTACATAAACCCTACTACTAAACATTTCTAAAAATAACTTTTCGTTTCAAATTTCACTTCTTTTTTTGAAAGGTCTACTATAAATATCCAAATTTCACTCACTTCACTTAATTCCAACATGATACATTTCTCATAAACGCTTAACACAAAATCATCCAAAACTTTGACTGTAGGGCATGCATGCAATACGCCTTCTTTTGCATTATCACTATAAGTGAACAAATGGAATACTCTATCACAAACACAAACGCACTCAAAATGAGATAATCATACACCTCAAAATGATATCATGCACCTATTCAAACCACTTAGCACACATATTTAACACATAGCACACACAAAAATCACACAAAACGAACTCTTAGCCATTTCTAAAGGCATCACTAGCCTGGTAAAATCACGGATGTCATAGTATCCCCTCCTTGAGGAAATCTCGTCCTGATATTTAACTAGCAGGCTGAACAACGCGGTCCACGAACAACTGTGGATACTTAATCCTCATCTGGTCTTCGTATTCCCAAGTAAACTCGGGACCACGTTTCGAATTCCACCTAACTTTCACCAGTGCTACCTTCCTATGTTTTAACCTCTTAATATCTCGATCCATGATCTCTACAGGTTCCTAAACAAAACAAAGTGTCTTGTCGACCTTTATCTCATCCAATGGCACATGCAAATTAGAATCTGCCAGACAATTCTTTAGATCTGACACATGGAAGGTGTCATGCACGCTATTCAACTCCTCATGTAACCTCAACCTATAAGCTACAAGGCCGATCCTTTCAAGGATCTCAAACGGTCCTACTTATCTTGGTGTTAACTTACCATTCTTTCCAAAATGCACTACGCCCTTCCAAGGCGACACCTTTAATGATACCCGATCACCCACCTCAAACTCTAACGGCTTACGCCTATAATCAACATAGCTCTTTTGACGGTCTCTCATCGCTTTGAGCTTCTCTTTTATCAACACCACTTTATCAGTCGTATCTAGTACTAACTCAGGCCCAGTCAAACTACTCTCTCTAATCTCTGCCCATAGAACAGGCGACCTACACTTCCTTCCATACAATGCTTCAAACGGAGCACACCGAATGCTTAATTGATAACTACCACCAAAATCGATAACACATGCCCTCATTATATCCTCTAAAGTCTAAATCATACGTTCACTTTGTCCATCCGCTTGAGGATGCTAAGCAGTACTCAAATCTAATCGCGTCACTAACACTTTCTGCAGCGTCTGCCAAAACCACGAAGTAAATCATCCATCTAAATCTGAGTTGATCGTCACCAGAATTCCATTCCTTGCTATTATCTCATCAATATAAATCCTTGCCAACTTCACATCTTGAAATCTCTTGTATAGCTAGAAAATGAGCTACTTGGTCAGTCTATCGACCATCACCCAAATCACATCATACTCACTACTTTGATCTTGGAAATTTAGTGATAAAATTCATGGTGGTTCTATCTCATTTTTACTCAAGTATCACAGGCTATTGCAGTAAGCCAAAAGTCTTCGACATCACAGCTTTCACCTCTTAAACAAATCCAACAATTGCTAACATAGGTAACTATATATTTTCTACACGTGGCTACCAATACATGTCTCCAAGGTTATAGTACGTCTTATCAGCTCCCGGATGTACCAAGTACCTTGATGCATGAGCCTCATCCATTACTACCGTCCTCATCATTCCCTACTAACAGAACTCATATACGATCCATAAAATACAAACTCTCGTCTCCTTTTCTTTCCATCTGTTGATCTAAACCATGTAGTATTTATGCGAGTACGTTCTCTAGCTTGAACGCCTTACTTTGGGCTGTCAGTATCATTCCTCTTACTCCATACTGAATAGTCATAGCCATCGCTCGAACACGTCTAGGTTTCACTCGTTCCTTCCTGCTTAACTCCTCAATCACCACATTTGCCTTACCTGGATGGTAGCGAATTTCATACTCATACTTACTATACAATTTAATCCATAAAGTACAACCATCATCTGCTCTCTTTTCCATTTGTTGGTCCAAGTCATGCAGCATTTCTGCTGGCGTGTTCTCTATATTGGACGTCTCACTTGAAGTAGCCAATATCTTGTTCTTAACACTTGACTGGATAGTCATGGACATTGCTCTTACTCGTCTTAGTTTCACTCTCCCTTTCTACTCAACGCATCAACCACTACATTTGATTTATCGAAGCATCACACAAATCATTCTTCAAAGTCTGGAAAGCCTCTTTTCGCTCTGCGCCCCACTCATACTTCTAATACCTCTCAGTTAGGGAAGTAATGGGTTTAACAATCTTAGAAAATTTTACGATGAAACGTAGGTAAGTAACCTTCCAATCCTAAGAATAATCATATCTCGGATGGTGTCGTAGGTACTTCCCAATTCTTCACTGCCTCACACTAGTAACCTTAGCATACAACTTCTCCTTCCTTAGTAATTCCAACTCTAACTTCAAATGAACTCCATGCTCCTCTTCTTAACAAACAACACTGGTGCTCCTCACGAAAAATGACTAGGTCATATGAAACCTTTGTCTTGCAACTCTTGAAGTTGTTCAGACAATTCTTGCATTTTCAAGGGTGCTAGACGATATGGAGACTTTGCAACTGGCGTTGCTCCATGAACTAAATCTATGCGGAATTCAACTTGTCGTCGTGGTGGTCATCGACAAATCTTTCGAAAACACATTAATGAATCTCGTACGATGAAAATATCACTTAATTTTGGTTCATCTACCTTTGTGTTCATTAAGGTTTTCACGACTCCTTGAGTACGTTCACCATGAACCTGAAGTATCTCATCACCTTCTAACGGTATCCTAACCACCTTCCCATGACATACTATCCCAAACTTTCTCTTGGACAACCGGTCCATTCCCACAAGTACATCAAAGCTTCAACGACTCAACGGTATCAACGAACTCCAAGGGTTACGAACAATCAAATAAGATAACAAATGAATATCGAGTCAAAGGCTAGAATGCATATAGGAGATTCCACATATGCAAATAGACATGGATCAAATGACATAAGAATCCTTTAAAAGAAAGGATACGTATATGCACCGAGCGAAAACGCAACGAAAGAAATCAACAGACGTACCACGACAAATGAACACATAAAAAAAATATCAATACGAAAGACGGAAATTCTTATACCAATTATCGACATTACTCGAAAGACCAAATTAAATAATGTTTTTATAAAAATCAATTTAAATTAAGAAAGTCACTTTAAGTATAAAAAGTGTTTTAAATAATAAATAAAATTGTCATAAATTTAATCCTTATAAAATTCATTCTGGTTGTCATAAAAAAATCTAGAGATGGTTATCTAATGGTATATCGTACCTTACCACTATGAATCACTTTAAACCAGCTTTTTATAATAAAATAAAATTTATTAAACCACTTAAAAATTTTCATATCCTATTTGTATAGACCATTTAAACATATTCTTTTTACAAAGATCATTTTAAACACAGTTTTTCTCAAACACTAACACAATACTTTCAAAGAGTTTTTATAATTAGACATCAATTATAAAATATGTTACTCAAACAAATGACACCATAATACCAACAGGGATCGTAAAACACCGTACAGACTCTAACACAATTCTATTGTTTGAAAATGAAAGAAAATACCAGGAACCATATACTCAAAATAAAATCAAACGAACTCGTACAAGAAAACTCATGCAAGACGTTACGTACCTAAAAGAAAACGTAAGGTCTTATCCAAAATAACGATCAACAGAGCAAACCTAAAAGCATCGATACTAACACGTCGCCAACAGGTTACGAAAACCAAGGGATATACAAAGAAGGGAGTCATGATCCACACTAATATGTTAGGAACAATTAGTGATTAAAAGAAACCTTTGATACTAATACGAGTAATCAGTGCAATGAAAGAACTAACGAAACGCGGCTATATCCGAAAAAGCAGATTCCGAACAACCAATATACATCGAGACGTCGAATAGGAAAATCATGTATCCTTACTAACAAAGTACGATGAAGGGATGCTAAGCTTAGACTTAGGAAATCCAAACAAACAACCGAGCAAACGAACAACCTCTATAATAGCAATACTAGGTATCCGTAAATACTAGATAGAAGGGAAACTTACTATCTATACAACTCAACTTAACATATCATCCAATTAAGGTAAGAGAATAATTCTCTATCCACACCATCTTCCTTATCATGAATACACATATCAATAAAAAAACATATTACGCTACCACCTTACATTCAAACACAAATAAATGCAATCATGGTCACAAGTCTACGTGTGTGATGCCTTTATAATTATGTTGGCCACCATAATTATAAGTGCCTCCTTTCACACGTGTACTTACTTCCAAGATTACTAATATCAATCATAATTCACATATAAGCACATATACTCATGCACATCTTAAACCACTCAAACTTAACACATAAAAGATGCTCCATCAAATAACTACTTACTTATAACATGAGCTCTTAAGATTTCCAAATAATCCTTGTTTAGCATCCAACTCATACTTAACTCTATCATTTTTCGTTCTTCGCGAAGATTCGCGAACGCTTAGTCTAAAAGTTAAGGAACAAGCTAGAGCTCAACACGCTCGATCGAGTCAAAATTTATTCTTATTCTACCCAGCAGGAAAGTCAAAATTGTGACAAAACACTTATTTTATTTTTGAAGATTTTTAAAATTTTTCATTTTTTTGAAATTTTGGTGGTAAAAATGGGATTACGTGAAAACAACGACTGCAGGCACAATCAAATCGATAGATCCCTCCATACTAGATTTAAACATTGTCCTCAATGTTTTAAGAAGGGTCTCTACGTAAATCCTAAGCCGTTTATTAAGTATGCTTAAAGATAAACGTTAGTCGATTAGATTAGGATATTGGATTTCCCAAATGAAGCTGAGGATTTGAAGCTCGAGTGATCGAAGGACAAAACCGCGAGCACGAGAGGCTTCAAATGTCACACCCCGCCTAGGCGGAAACACGGGGTGTAACATCATGGATATCATCACAACACAATGGTGTCTACTATAGAGAAATCTAAATGAAGGAAATAATCAAATGGACACTATGTGTCATGACAATACCCAACACAAGATAGAGGAGTCTTGCATTACTAAGTAATATCATACACGAAACAAAACAATCCAAATACTAACAATCTCCAACATACAATTATCAAGCAAAATAATTATCATAAATGAAAAGACTAGAAAAGACAACTCCACAAGCAATGCCTAGGGTCTCTCTAGCTACTCTTCCTAACATCATTTTTATCATCATGACACTCACCTGAAAATGATGCTTAAAAATGTCAACATAAAGTTGGTGAGAGTCATAGGTTTAAGACACGATATAAAATCCAAACTACGCATTACTGTGATAATAAAGAAAACATTGTAGGACAATAAATGAACTATCATACAGGCTAGCATGTATAACCAATCCAATACAATCCAATTACACGATTTTCCAGTAACGATTTATAAGACGTCTCAATCGTACCAAGGTCCATGTGGTTACCCCCTTAGCCCCGGCCGTGGATACTCTTAAAGTAACCATCCTACCCACTAGGCCACAGTACCTTTCACTAAACAGGCCATGGATACCCGCAGGTGATCCCCCTGACTTAGTTCATAATTCTTAATATCACATCATAAAAGATGTAGCACACAACATACAATAGTCACATATAGTCCATGCATCTTTGACAACACATTATCACAGTAATCAAAACATTTCCAAACACTTTGCATCATTTTCACTCAAATAAATCATAAGAAAAGAGGGGCTATAAAACTCACCTGATGCTTAAGCAAATTCCAAATCCTTGCACGAAACTAAGCAATCAAAACAAACACCCGTTACACGCTACTAAGCCAAAAGCTTAAGCACATGTAACAATCATATGATGTATGTCTAAGATGTTTAGTTACCCTCACGGGTCACCCCGACACCATGCCCAACTTTAACCACTTCATTACTAAGTTTCCCTAGTTAGTCACAATTTGTTCAAAACTGCATAATTTTAACGCGACTTAACATACTCAAAACCCTTACTTACTGACCTCCATAATTCAAACCAAAAATCACCTATGTTCATTAATGAGTATATTAACAACCTTATGATTCCCAAGAGTCAATTACATGCACAAGTACTCCTAAGAAAATCAAACTTCAAAACAGTCCCAATTCAGATCTGTTTGCACACTAAAACGTTTGGATCTAAAAAGCATACTTAGACTCCAAATCAGAATCTCTTCTTTGTGAGATTTCTAATAGACACATAGAACTAAACTCCTGTAGAAGGGTTAAGCTAAATTCTAATTTTAAGTGGGGGTTTTACACCTCGTAATCTGCCCTAAATCAGACCCGTATTTACTGTTTTGACCACTTTTCTCGTAACCAACAATCGAAGGACTTCCCGACCTTAAAAACTTTCGAGGCCGGATGTTCTGGAAACTAGAATCTCTTAGCTATGTCATAGACACCGGAAACTTGACAAAAGCGATTCCCATCATTGAGATAACAGCCGAACAATACAGCCCTAAATTCTGCCCTAATCTAAATCAAGTTCTAACGCGATCTAAACCCTAACGATTACTCCAACGCGCATCTAATTGATTACTAAGAACCCTAATTAGCATATTATCTTTAGTTTACAGAATATTAGAAACCCTAGATCCATCATATACATGTGTTACATGAATTAAATCAATAACCAAACTAATTGGAAAACCTACATACCTTAAATCCTTGAATTCTCTTCAAAAGATCAAACCCTAATTTTGTCCTCTTCTCTTCTTGTTTTTGTTCGACCGATTGCTGCTATGGGGAGTAAAATTTTCGTTGCTTGGGGTTTATTATAATATATATATTGATTAAATACTTTCCTAATTAGAGTTTTAATCAAATTGGGCTTTGTTTTTCCTTTTTAAACCCCTAGTCGGCTGAATATATATTTATACATATATGCATATATTTTTTTTATATATATTTTTTATTATTAATTACTTAATTATTATCATTACCTTAATTGTTTACAAAAACGTAAGCTAATTTGAGTAAACTTTTTTTTTTTTTTGGAATGGCAATTTGTGGCTACATGGCCCCTAGCCCAGAAGGCGTAGCGAGCCCACACAACCAGGTTGGTTCCAGCCCAGAAGGCAATGGCACCCTTCCCTTTACACACGCGAGAGGAAACCCCTATCGCCCTAGACAAGACTCGAACATGAGACCTTGCCTAGGAGGGTAAAACCTCCATTCCATTGGACCAAATGCCCGTTGGTTTGAGTAAACCTTTATACTTACGCTACTTGCTAAACTTTCTAAATATAACTTTCATTTCACCAAATCACTTTTTATTTTTAGAAAGTTTGCTACAAACTTCTATATTTAACTCGCTTATTTCATTTCCAACAGAGCCGTCTCGGGGTTTTAGGTGGCCCTAGGCAATAATAACATAGAGGCCCTATTATACTTGTAAACTAAAAAGAAATTGCATATAAACTTGAATTATATGCACATATATGTATAGTATTATACGTATGTATATGCAAAAACTAATAATAATGTGACCCCTTTTAAGTGGAGGCCCTGTACGACAGCACCTACTGCACACCCATCCGAGACGCCTCTGATTTCCAAGATGCCACATTACTCATAAACGTTTAACACATAATTATACAAACGTAGCAATGCCAGGCCCGGATCTGGCTATGGGCAGTCCGGGCGACGGCCCAGGGCATAAAAAAAATAGAGGGCATCAAGCTTCTAGCGTTGTACAAGGCCAAACTTGAGCAAAGGGCTTACTTAAGTCGTGTGTTGACGTAAATATGATTAAAATGTATGCTAAAACGTAAAACATGTGAAACATGGATGAGCTTTAGTAATCTAAAGAGAAAAAAAAAGACAGCAAACAGAGTTTTGGGTTTGTGCGACCGGAGAAGAAGACAAGTTTTAAAAATAGTTATTTTACATCCAAGGTTTGTAGGTTTTACATTTTCATCCTATTTTTTATTTATTTTTCTATTAGGTGCAAATGAGTTTACATAATTGACAACTTTAACCCAATTGTGAAAACATTGTTATACAGCATGGTTCAATGTTTTTAAATGAAACTGTTTTGTACATCTTTTACAAAAACGTTAAAAGAATCCAATAATATTAATGTGATAAATTTAGGCATGTTATATATATTTTTTTGGATGATAGATGTGTAAGCCACCAAGTATACATCTTTTCCCATTTACGTCGAAATTATAGACCACCTAAGTTTGTATTTGCTTTCATTTATGCCAATTCTTCAAACTTTTTGTCGGAAATTTATAAAATACGGAGTAATAAGAATAACGCTAACTACAACATATCTTAGCAATAAAAGTACTAGTTGAAATGTAAAATTTTCTAAAAATTTATCTTAACATACTTTTTTTCATCAGATTAAACTTTTAGAAAGTATTGCGTTGTTTGTTTACAACATTTAGCGAGGAGGGGGGCATTTTTTATCGTCTCGCTCAGGGTAGCAAAATAATCAGGACCGGCCCTGAGCAATGCATGCAACACGTCTTTCATTTTCATTATCACCACACGTGAACAAATTAAATACTTAACACCAAACTCAAACATATTCAAAATGAGATGCCCAAACATCTCAAAATGATATCAAGCACATAATCAACTCATTTAGCCCACATAAATTCACATAGCTCAACACTTAAACACGTAAAAATAAACTCTTAGCCATATCTAAAGGTTTAAACCAACCTGCTCAATTCATAGTTGTCACATTATCCCCTCCTTAGGGATTTCTCGTCCCGATATTTAACTAGCCGAGTCAACAACACGATCAACAAATAACTGAGGATATGTAGACTTCATATAATCTTCGCGTTCCCAAGTGAACTCGAGACCACGCTTTGAATTCCAACGAACTTTCACAAGAAAAGAAAAATCTTACTACGCTTTAATTTCTTAATCCCACAGTCCATAATCTCTACGGGTTCCTCAACAAAACGTAAGGTCTTGTCGATTTTTATTTTATTCAATGGCACATGCAGATTAGCATCCGCCAAACACTTCTTCAAATTTTACACGTGGAATGTGTCATGTACACCACTCACTCCTCGGGTAATCTTAACCGATAAGCTACGGGACCGATCCTTTCAAGGATCTCGAATGGTCTTACGTATCTGGGTGCCAACTTACCTTCTTTCAAAAGCGCACTACGCCCTTCCAAGGCGACACCTTCAAGAGTACTCTATCACCCACCTCAAACTCTAACGGTTTACGTCTCTTATCCGCATAGCTCTTTTGACGATCTCTTGCCGATTTGAGCTTTTCTTTTATCAATACCACCTTATCTGTCGTATCTAGTACTAACTCAGGCCCAGTCAAACTACTCTCTCCAATCTCTGCCCATAGAACAAGCGACCTACATTTCCTTCCATGTAAAGCTTCAAACGGAGCACACCAAATGCTCGAATGATAACTACCACCAAAATCAATAACACATACCCTTATTATATTTTTCAAAGTCTGAATCATACGTTCACTTTGTCCATCCGCTTGAGGATGCTACCCAGTACTCAAATACAATCGCGTCTCTAACACCTTTTACAGTGTCTGCCAAAACCACGGGGTAAATCATCCATCTCAGTCTGAGTTGATCATCACCAGAATTCCATTCCTTGCTATTATCTCATCAATATAAATCCTTGCCAACTTCACAACTTGAAATCTTCTTGTATAGCTAGAAAATGAGCTAACTTGGTCAGTTTATCGACCATCGTCCAAATCACATCATACTCACTACTTTGACCTTGAAAATTTAGTAATAAAATCCATGGTGATTCTACTTATTTTTACTCAAGTATCTCAGGCTGTTACAGCAAGCCAAAAGTCTTTGACATTGCAGCTTTCACCTCTTAAACAAGTCCGAAATTTGCTAACATAGATAGTTATATACTTCTCTATTCATGGCCACCAATGCATGTCTCCAAGGTTATAGTACGTCTTATCCACTCCTGGATGTACCAACTACCTTGATGCATGGGCCTCATCCATTTTACTTCCTACCAATGGAACCTATATACGATCCATAAAATACAAACTCTCGTCTTCTTTCCTTTCCATATGTTGATCTAAACCATGTAACCTTTCTGCGAGTACGTTCTCTTGCTTGAAAGCCTCACTTTGGGCTGTCAATATCATTTCTCTTACTCTATACTAAATTGTCATAGCCATCGCTCGAACACGTTAGGTTTCACTCGTTCCTTCTACTTAACGCATCAGTCAACCACATTTGCTTTACCTGGATGGTAGCGAAATTTCTTCTTCATACTCACTATACAATTTTATACATAAAGTACTATACCATCATCTGCTCTTTTCTATTTGTTGGTCCATGTCAATCAGCATTTTGCTGGCGCTGTCTCTACCTTGGACGTTCTCACTTAGAGTATGCCAATTTTTTGTCCTTAACACTTGACTGGATGTCCTGGACATTGCTTTACTCGTTTTAGGTTTTATTACCCTTTTACTCAACGCATCAACCACTACATTCGATTTAATCAAGGCGTCACACAATCATTCTTCTAAAGTATAGAAAGCCTCTTTTCGTTCTGCGCCCCACTCATACTTCTGATTCCTTCTCAGTTAGGGAAGTAATGGGTTTAACAATCTTGGGATAGTTTGCGATGAAACGTAGGTAGGTAATCTGCCAATCCTAAGGAATAATAATATCTCGGATGGTGGTCGTATCGGTACTTCCCAATTCTTCAATGCCTCAACACTAGTAACCTTAGAGCATACAACTTCTCCTTCCTCAGTAATTCCAACTCTAACTTCAAATGAACTCCATGCTCCTCTTCTTAACAAACAACATTGGGTTTAAAATGATCTTGTAAAACTAGTAACCTTAGCATACAACTTCTCCTTCCTCAGTAATTCCAACTCTAACTTCAAATTCGGTTCGGTTATTATTAGTTCGATTCGGTTTTCGGTTTTTTCTTTTTTTTTCTCACCCCTAGAACTAGCACCAAAAGAATTAGTAAAAAAATTACAAAAAGACCCCCTAAGTTTCAACTATTTACGACTTTTTATATAACAAACTTTATTTATCAATATATACCAAATATGTAGCGAATTTTTAAAGGAAAAATATACAGACATAAAGGCTTCTGGATTACGAACAAAACGAGCCCATTATTGATATGCTTCAGACATCGTATGATTTTATAAAAAAATATTGAAGTTTAATATATGTTTTTATAAAAGAATATAAAAAATTTCAAAGCACACCTTTAACCTACATAATGATTTAAAAAAATACCCTAGATTTTATTTAAAAAACAATTAGTGAAAAAAATTTCTATTCACAATTTTATTGTTACGTTGACGTTTTAACGTTTGACAGGAATCTCAGCACGAATTGAGTATCTTCTCATTTACCAAATGTCAATGAGTCAACTATCAATTATCTTCGAAAAGCAAATAAAAATAGCTCCGTCGCAACGCGCGGGCACTGTTCTATCTCGTTATATTCTAAGGCAAAAGAGTTTTTATTTTAGTTTTAGCAAAATATAACACTTATATAAGTATAAAATAAGTGCTACACTTGTGGGCATGGTTTTAAAAGGCGCGTCATGGCGCCGCTAAGGCCTCGCAAAGGCGCGAGGCGTGACCTTCACGTCCCGCAATAGACCAAGGCTTGGGCTTAAGGCTTGACGTGAGATGAGGAGTGAAAAAACGTGATAAGACGCGATAAAACGTGATGCGTGAAGGCTTTTTTGAATTCAATTTCGATAAAAATTGTATTTTTATATAGAAATGAAAATGATTACATGTAAAGATAGTTTCTTGCTTTACTTATTATGTATGACACTTTTTATAAACTCGATATATTTATAATATGATATGAATATATAAATTTATAAATATTTTCATATTTTATGTAGCTTTAAGTTACGCTTTGAAAACGTCATGACTCGCCATAGCTCATAAAAGCGTGAAGCTTGAACATGCCGCTACGCCACGCCTCACGCTATTTATAAAAACTTGCTTTTGAGATGTAAATGCAAATTTGTCAAAGACAACAACTAAAACAAAATATAAAATCATAGCCCGTGAGCTGGAACTTATATAAACCTCAAATAAATAAAATAACAATAAAAAAATCAAACTATAATCAATCAATATCTGAAAGAACGTGGCTACTGGAAACACATAACAACAGACATAATAATCCAATCTGACCACCTTCTCTGTGTGATCGATCTGAAAACAACCGGAATCTGAACAGTTATGGCGGAGGGTGGTGGTTGTTGTCCGCCGATGGATCTATTCCGATCAGAAGCCATGCATTTAGTCCAAGTCATTATTCCAATCGAATCCGCTCGTTTGACCGTTTCCTACCTCGGTGATATCGGTCTCATTCAATTCAAAGATGTCCGTAATTCTAATCATGTGTAATTGCTATCAGATTTTATTAGTTTAGCTGGTTTTTTTTTTATAAATATTCGTTAGTTAGGAAATTAAGGTTGCGAAAGCGATTTAAATATTTAATCAATTTTGTCGTTGTTGGCGTAAGTTAAGTGGAATGAAGTTATAAAGGTGTTGGTGTTGTTTTCATGTAGTTTGTGAATTGTGATTGTTTTGATCAAGCTTGTTGTTTTGTGTAATTGTGGCCTGTCGTGAGGTTTTAGCTACGTTTTTGAAACATTTTGAGTAAAAATTGATTTAAATCTGATTTTTTTGGTTCGGTTGTTAGCAATTTGTATTTGGTTGTGGCGAAAGCGCTGTAATTTATGTTACTTTAGATTTCTTTGCGTAAGAGACTGGATGTGTGAACCGGAATAAAGTTAGTTATAACTTATAATTCAAAACGGTTTCATGGTATATAAAGGTGGATTATGCTTAATTCTGAAGTAAACTATTACTATAAGATAATGCTTGATTTCACTAGCAATATGATAAAAAGTTGAGTTTTTTATAGTTTGCGACTACCTTTATAGTGTGTGTGTGTGTGTATCTATTGGTTCTTAATTCTGATTTGTTGGTTGAACATCAAGTTTGTTGGTTTCACTATTGTATGCGTGTGAATTTGTTATGTAATTTGGTTCCTGTTGTTGGTCTAATGTTGGTTTTATTGGTGTTTTCAGCTGAATGCAGATAAAAGTCCTTTCCAGCGGACATATGCAGCACAGGTGAGCTTTTTTTTTCTTCTCTAAAGTTTATTAAGATGTTCATTGTGATTCTCTCGAGTCTTGAATTTGGCATATGTTAAAATGAGATTTTGTTAGTAATTCTTATCAAAACGAGTGTAACATATCTCAAGTAATCCACATAAACTCAAACGAGTGTATAGCATATCTTAAAATTTTACGAATTTACTAAATAAAAGTGACCATCTTTTTGTAGTATTGGAACATAGGTAGTATTGCTATATTACTGACTGTCCAATGCATCAGATAAATTACTTATATTTCGTTTGCATATTAGCCTTTTGTCACATCTAAAGATCTAATTCCTTTTGAATTTACTTTGAATTGCATCTGGAGCTATATATGCTTTATCTTAAATGGGAAACTTAGCTAACGAAATATAAGTTTACACTGTACTGTGTTCAATCTGACATGACAAGAAACAAATGTGTTATTCCGTTCTAAAGTTGTACAAATAGATCAAGTACATACATTTCTCATGTAGCAGGAGTCTCCTTAAGCTGGTTAATGCTATATGTAGTTATGTACCTTTAACACATACGCTGATATGATATGCATAGCAATAACTATTTAGGGTCTAAATATTTATGCTTGCGTTATTCCTGAAACTTCCATTTTGCGTGACCGTGCTTCTATATTCTTATTTTTTGAAGATTAAGAGATGCGCGGAACTGGCACGTAAGTTGCGCTTTTTTAGAGATCAAATGTTAAAGGCGGGTGTCAAACCATCAGCGAAGTCTGAGGCCAAAGTTGACTTTAATCTGGATGACGTGGAGGTATATACAACTTTTTTAATGCATAACTTTGGATCATTATTAGAAAATCGAGCCTTATTGAGTTACTTCTCTGTGCGGTATTTTAGGTCACTCTTGGAGATCTTGAAGCCGAGCTAACTGAAATCAATGCAAATAGTGACAAGTTGCAGCGTGGCTATAATGAGCTTGTAGAATACAAGCTTGTTCTGCAAAAGGTATATTATAAAGCTAAATTTACGGTTTAGGGTGGTGACACAAGGTTGTATGCGATGATTTAGAATGATAAAGTGAAGTGAGACAACTTAGTTACATATTAACTCATACAAAAGAACACGAAACATAGAGTTCTGCAATTACCTTAGTATCAAAAAGCTTTACTTGACTTTTAAGTTCAAACTGTTACACAGGCTGGAGAGTTTTTCAAAGCGGCACAAAGCATTGCTGCAGCTCAGCAGAGTGAAGCTTCATCACAGCAGGCTGCGGAAGAATCTTTGGAAACTCCTCTGTTGAAGGATCAGGTACATGTTACAACATCACCCTTCTATTTTTTTAGAGCATTGCAAAATCCTCCTACTTATCCTCCTACACACACAATCATATTATATACATTTTTTCCACTTATTATCTCTCTAAATCCAAACCGCCAGTTCCGCCACTTGTCAGGATCCTGTGTGTAGGAAGATTAGTAAGAATGTTTTGTAGGAGGAATTAGCATTTTTGATTTTTTTATCACGTTCACCACTAAATTATTGTTTGTGATGTTGTGAGTAGGACTCAGCTGACCAAAGCAAACAAGTTAAGTTGGGGTTTCTAACTGGACTTGTGCCCAAAGGCAGAGCGTTGGCCTTCGAAAGAATTCTATTCCGTGCTACAAGGGGAAATGTCTTTTTGAGGCAGTCTTCTGTCGATGAAGCTGTTATTGATCCTACTTCAGGAGAAAAGGTTAATACATATTTTCAAGATTTATATCTCTACTCTGGCATCATTTTTCCTGATACTTGTGGCATTTATAATTTTGTATTGTTCCATTATAATAAAAGAGAAACTAATTATGTTTCTTGTATCGGACTGATGAAGCTGTAATTGAAATTCTATTTTACATCTCATAGTATATGATGATTGATGATCTGCTAAATATATGTATGTCTTATATACTTACCGAGACCATGCCTACTCCTTTGCAGGTTGAGAAAAATGTTTTTGTGGTTTTCTTTTCTGGAGAAAGAGCCAAGAGCAAAATTCTAAAGATATGCGAAGCTTTTGGAGCAAACCGTTATCCCTATGCAGAAGATTTGGGCAAACAAGCCCAAATGATAACCGAGGTACTCACCATCCTTCTGTTTTACTTACTGGAACATGCTTCTTCAGGACAAAGCTATCTATGTTATTCTCTTATTGTGCTTTTATCCTTGGTTTAATTCTTGTATTGATCTAGCTTAGAGTGCATATTATGTAGTACACGAGATATTATTATTTACAAAACTAAGTGATATATTATGATCAGAATTCATCTTGCTTAATGGATGGATAGACACCACATGTATAACTTCCAGAAGTTTTTTAGTTCAAATAACACAGGAAGTGAATTATGAATCAATATATAGACACAAAACTAAAGAGACCTTCTCTGCATCTAAGACCTTTAAAGGCTGTAAAGGTGTAATTAATTAAACTAAGTGATATATTATGATCAGAATTCATCTTGCTTAATGGATGGATAGACACCTCATGTATAACTTCCAGAAGTTTTTTAGTTCAAATAACACAGGAAGTGAATTATGAATCAATATATAGACACAAAACTAAAGAGACCTTCTCTGCATCTAAGACCTTTAAAGGCTGTAAAGGTGTAATTAATTAAATACGTGTTAGATCTGCTGTATTTTCAGCATCATACAAGCACAAAAACTCTGTGCAAGTGCTCCAAAAAAGGTAAGCCAAGTTAGGCTCTGTTTTAGGTCAACGCTTAAGCAAGTGTGGGCTCCTAAATTTCTTTTTTTGGAAAACTAAGAAACATAAGTTGCATTGTAGGCGTTGTGAAATAGCAGTCAATTATAAGTTGCATTTGGAAAACTAAGACACCTCTTTGGCCCTACTCCAAAACTAGTAATTCGTTTCTGTTCACTAGCAAATCTGAAATGCTGCTCTTTTTTTGGTCTTGGTAATGGTAACATCCCTGCATAGTATGGTTGGCCCCCTGTAAGGACACTGATCATGTAAATTGACACTTTCCAGGTATCTGGAAGGCTATCTGAGCTGAAGACAACTATCGATGTTGGACTTTTGCACCGTGAGAATTTGTTGGAAACCATAGGAAAACAATACGAACAGTGGAACGACCTGGTATGCTGCTATTTGTTAAAATACCAATGCAGATGATGACCAAGTATAAATTGTATATATTAGCTTTCTGTATCTATTTTCTCATATGGAATCCTGAAACCTCTTTATGTTGCAATTACAAGGTTCGCAAGGAAAAATCTATCTATCACACACTAAACATGCTTAGCTTTGATGTGACAAAGAAGTGTCTTGTTGCTGAAGGGTGGAGTCCCGTATTCGCAACCCAACAGGTTTGGCGCTGTTCATATATTGCTTTTATAATATCTAAAGTAAAAAGTATGGACAAAAAGTGTTTGTGGATCACTATGCCTGCCCGACCTGGTAAAGCCACATCTATTAACTCTATGTCCCATTGCTTTTGCAGATTAAGGATTCACTCCAGCGGGCTACAGTTGATTCCAAGTCCCAAGTTGGTGCCATTTTTCAGGTTTTGCACACGAAAGAGATGCCTCCAACCTATTTTCAGACAAATAAGTTTACCGAGTCCTTTCAAACAATTGTTGATGCATACGGGTAAGCAACATTTAGGCATCCATACTTGTTAGATACACAAGTATCGTAGATGGTCTTCTACTTATCAGATACACAATTGTTATGTGATAATTTTCCCACTTTGTTCATTATATTAATAACATCTAAAATCTACTTTTGCTGCAGTGTTGCTAAATACCAAGAAGCAAATCCTGGAGTGTATACTGTTGTCACGTTCCCATTTCTGTTTGCGGTTATGTTTGGTGATTGGGGGCATGGCATATGCATCCTGCTGGCATGTTTATTTTTAATATCCAGGGAGAAGAAATACGCAAATCAGGTAAATAACACTTGTTTGTGGAGCTGGTGTTCTATATAATAAACACTGTCTTACTGAATATGGAGCAACTTTTTTAAAGTTTGTGGCCCTTCTGTCTTCTTTTTTGGAGACTGATTTACTTATGCATTTTCACGAATACAGAAACTTGGTGACATAATGGAAATGACTTTCGGGGGTCGTTATGTTATATTGTTGATGTCACTCTTCTCAATCTATACGGGTTTGATCTATAACGAGTTCTTCTCAGTTCCATTTGAGTTATTTAGTCCTTCAGCATATGCCTGCCGTGATGCTGGATGCAGGTATTTATCTGACTCCCACCCCACCCCACCCAAATTGAAAAGTAATAACAAAAAATAATAATTAAGAAACAATCTCGACTCGGTTGTCAGTTCATTTGTTAATCTCCTTCCGTCGTGTTTTTCTTTTCTGCTGCAGTGAGGCTACCACTATAGGGTTGATAAAGGTGCGTGATACATACCCGTTTGGTGTGGACCCTGCGTGGCATGGGAGTCGCAGTGAATTGCCTTTCCTCAACTCTTTGAAGATGAAAATGTCGATTCTTATTGGAGTAGCACAAATGAACCTTGGAATAATACTGAGCTTTTTCAACGCTCTGTACTTCAAGAATCCTGTGAATGTCTGGTAAGCTGATATACCATTATCATTTAATACACTAATGATAACAGCTCCCATATCGTTTTGTATGCGGCATTTATTATATCAACTTAGATATCGTATAGTACTTGAAGTTTTGTTTTTTCCTAATTGTGCACTTTCCAGGTTCCAATTTATTCCACAGATGATCTTTTTGAATGGTCTGTTTGGTTACCTTTCACTCCTTATCATTTTGAAGTGGGTCACGGGTTCACAAGCTGATCTATACCATGTGATGATATACATGTTCCTTAGCCCCACTGATGATCTCGGTGACAACCAGCTTTTCCCACACCAGAAGACTGTTCAGGTTTGATTCATCTACTAAATTTATACTGTATTTTGTTGGCTTTTTCATGCTTAAGTCTAAGCACAATGATAGTTAAATATAAGGTCTTCCGTATTACTCGACTAATACAAATTGTTTCATTACCAGCTTGTGCTTCTACTGCTATCTTTAATTGCTGTCCCATGGATGTTACTACCCAAGCCTTTCATTTTAAAGGCACAACATAACAGGGTATGCTATTTTTCCTACTATCTCAAACATCAGTTTTAGGCTTGGTGCGTGACGATCATATTAGCTTACTTTTTTTCTTGCACCATGGTTTTTATGTCTCTGCAGACACATCAAGGTCAGGCTTACACACCCCTTGAGGGATCAGATGAATCCTTGCAGGTGGAGGCAGCTCATGATCCACACGGTCATGAGGAATTTGAGTTCAGTGAAGTATTTGTTCATCAACTCATCCATACAATAGAGTTTGTACTTGGGGCAGTATCAAATACCGCTTCATACCTTCGTTTATGGGCACTCAGGTATTTGACTAGAGTTCCAATCTTTCTTCTGAAACAAGTAATTATACCTTGTTTTCATTTTTAAGGAAGTAATATTCAATGATGCACTGTAAAACTTTGAATAGTGAGTTCCCCCATCACATTTAGTTTCTGCTCCATGTTATATGAGCCTAAATGTTTTATGAGGTGCGCATCTGTTAATATAAGCTAATGTGATTAGTTATTATCGTTTTTCTAGTTAAAAGACTTGCATCCTATTAGCCATTTTGGAATTTCAACTTCAGTGTTAATATCAATATTAGAGTGATACTAACACAAGGCTTAAATGAACAAATTAGCAAAGGAACAATGATGAACTCGAGTGGACTATTGACGTTCCCGGCGGTTTTGTTTATTCGTACACTGATTATGTTATAAAAGTTACTATGTAACTTTTTATCTATCTGACTTTTTTCGTTTTTCAAGCCGCTTGGCACCATTCAGAGATTTTGTTCAACCTGTGGTTCTATAGAAGGTTTCTTCTCTTCTGCTTGGGGTTAAGTTATATCTACTTATATCTTCTATCTTGTTACACTTATGGTGATTTACTCTTGTTTTCTTACATATGCTCAACAGCACATTCTACACAAAACATTTGGAATAACTTTCCGATCTTTTTCCCACAATTTTACTTAACGGTCATTTCCACGTTAAATGAGCTTTTTTCTATTGTTTTTTCTCCTATTAAAACAGACAATTGTGCCTCCTAATGTTTTAATATTATCGAATGTTTGGTTCCTACATCATGGACTATTAAAATAAATTTACTTGCTAGCCTTCTTTTTCATAAGAATAGACTTTCACATTCAAAGTTACCTAAATACCCGATAGCCGGTTCTTATTGTGTCCAAACTCAAACCACTATAAACATAAGTTATGCAAAACAACTTACATAGTAAGTTGATAACCATGTCAAACCAAGTTATATATTTCTAGGAGTATTTCTCTCACATCACTTGAGCTACAACAAACTGACTACTTTTTCAAATAGGTAAAAAATTGCCACCTTTTAACTTGTCAAGAAAGCATTATTTAGATATCAGTTTCTCACATGAGTTGGTACGACTAAGGATTCCTTACAATTATATGGTAGCAGATTTATAATTCATTTCAACTATTTAAAGGTGGCAATTTTGACCAATATATGTTGACCTGGTTATAATTATTTTCAAAATATAGGTACAATAACGTCATTATCCTTATTGTGGGGATCATCGTGTTCATATTTGCAACTGTTGGAGTGTTGCTAGTTATGGAAACACTTAGTGCCTTCCTACATGCACTTAGGCTTCATTGGGTAGAATTCCAAAACAAGTTTTATGAAGGAGACGGGTACAAGTTTGCACCTTTCTCGTTTGCATTATTGGGTGATGAAGAGGAATGATCTAATCACGCTTTCTAAATAAAGAAAAAGCTCCATCATTCAGTATTCATGCTGTTTGTGCATATTTGCATGTGTAATTTTCCTATATCGTCCTCTGAGAATTGGGATGTATCCACCATTTTTTATTTACAATAAGAAGCATGTTAGTGAAAGCATGTGCCTTTTGGCTACTGTGATTAGATCTCGCAATTTGTATTGATGACCTCCTTGGTAATAAAGATTTGTTTATTTATTATAAATATCCATGTTTTGGGGGCTGTAAATTGAACGCGATGTTCAATGAACATTTCATGGAAAAAATTCGTTTATGTTTATTTATCAAATGATCGAACATGAACTATATTTTACGTTCATTTCGTTAAATAAACGAACATGAACAAAAGTTGTCCGTTTATTTATGTTCGTGAACGTCCGATTGTCCGATTATATGTTTGTTAATGCTCGTTTATGTCTGTATATTGTACCTTTTAATTATATTATAGGGTTTAAGTCATACATTAGACATGTACTTTTAATTATATTATAGGGTTTAAGTCATACATTAGACATGTACTTTTTCTAGTACCAGTACTTTATGTTATATATGCAATGATCCTATATATTTTAATTGTTATCCAAATTTTACAATAGCTTTAAAGGATCCAAATATACTAAATGTATCTCTACTGTTATAAATTATTTTCTAATCTGACTGATAATTCTTGCAAAATCTTCATCATTCTGGCATTCATCAATTTTTTTAGCGATTTCAACATTTTCCTTTGATAATTTCAAATTTGAAGCAGATCTTGGAGTAGATGTGCTAGGGGATTCTTGAATAAAATTGTTATAATATTTAATGACTGCTTCCTTGTCTGCTTGACTTTCATTTATCTGCTTCCACTAAAGGTACGTTAAAACAATAATTGTTTTTACAAATATGAACATTTGATAATTTATAACTTATATCTAATCTAGAACCATTTGGTCCAGCTAGTCTTTGTGATGATTTTTCATAATATTTAGTAGGAACTAATCCTTCTTGTATACAATTTAAATCTGCTCCTGAGTCTAGTAAAGCTACTAATGATAACTTAAATTCTCCATTTATTGTTATATTGATTTTAGTATGCCACTTTTGTGAATAGATTACAAAATTGGAGTATTCCTAAACAAGATGTTAAAACTATTTATAGAACTTATATCTATATCTAATCTTATTAAATCTAACATGTAGAAAATTATCAGATTTTCGTTGGTATAAAGATGTTTTTATGACTAAAGTCACAACTAGACCTGACTGTAAAGAAGCCTATTGGAAAGAAAGGTTTATTGCAGGATTACCTAAGTTATTTGCTGAACGAATAAGAAATAAATTAAGTCATGACTATGGCATCAAATGCTTTCCTTTCTAATAAATTTAATATTCAGGATCATATAAATGAAAGAGATAAGTATAAAAACAGATGCTATTAATTTCCTTAATAATAAAGGTATAATTTTATAAAAATTTCTGTTATGAATTATTTAAACTTTCTAAATTTCTTATTAATTATTACAGATTTAATCTTGTTAAATGAATTACTAATGTTTATGATATATTGTATTATTCGAATAGAGTTTTTTATAATTTATTTTATTAAACATTAATTTTGACTTTTATAACATTGATCCTGTCCTCGATTGGTGGCTGTCTTCATCTTCTTTTTCTTTTTTAAAAGTCTTTTGTCTTGATACCTTTGAGGTCATAGCTTACGTCTTGAATAGTTTCTCTTCTAGAAATGCTAGTTGTTCCTTATTGTTTTATCTATTTTCCTATCTAAAATAAAACTTATCTTGTTACATGCTTTTACATTCTTATGCTTTTACATTCTTTTTACAAGTCTATACTATCGTAATCTTGAGAGTCTTGAAATAAATCTTCGCTAGGTGTTGGAGAACTTCTAATGCAAACTTGTTTACCGACAAATTTTATCTGATCATACGTGTCGTCCAGTCACACCGCAACCTCCATCTTTTCCGGCCACCAACATTGCGTTTAAAGTACGTGTGATCACAGCAGACATAAGTGAGGCCTTGTTCATACATCTATCTATGTTCGCTTACATCAGCCTTTTTATTTACTTCACGTTATCTATGGGTTTATGACTTTATGGGCCTGTTACAACGAAAAGAAGAAGACAACTTTCGGTTTGATACTTTGGTTTTAATACTTCCAAACTACTCGTAGTGTGCAAAGGTTTACCAAGTTAATAATTTCACCCCCAAGTTTGATAAAGTCTCGTATGTTTTTGAATTTATAAACTAAAACTATCTTATATTCTTATGTATTTGTTGAAAGATTATCATTTATGTTCCAATAATAATATTGATGTGATACGTTCTTATCGTTTGACAAGGCCTCTTTGTTGTTATTACCTAGGGCCACCGAAAGTTATGACCGCCCTTACTCCTAATATGATATACTCAATCACTCATTGCTTTTAATCCCGCCATGGAATGCGGTTACAAAATGCAGACTTATTACAATGATCGTTAGATAATATTTCTAAAATGTT
>BQNB010044992.1:4615-21319 GCA_026074375.1 Tanacetum coccineum
GAAAGCTTAGATTAGAAGTTTAATATATGGTTTGTAGTTGTAAAGATCAAAGTTGCATATGTTTACAGTCCCCTAATGGATAATGACAAAAAGGGTTGATGTTTCAGAGATGACATGATATGATTTGCAACTTATTTGTGGTGGCATGGCATGGAACAAGTTAAGTTCAAAGGAGATCTTAAGTTAAGGGGAAGATTGTTTCATTCACGGAAGATCAGATTTGAAGATGAAGATTACTAAAGATTAAGCTACTATGGATCATCTTTGAATCAGTTTACTGTTTGTTTTGTCATCATCAAATAGGGGAAGACTGTTAGGATTTATTGATTTGATGATACAAAAGAATGAAACAAAAGACAAAAGAATGAAACAAAATGATCAAAATCGTCTACATGGAATTCTAGAAGATGGGGGATTCTAGAAGACTTGCTTAAAACGATAAAGATCAAGTTTAGGAAAGATTTAGTTTCCTAATACAATTAGATTTCCTTTGTAAGTCTAGATGGACTTTATATATAAAGAGATCCATATACATTGTTTTTGTGTGTTTCCTAGACTTTTTGTGTGTTTTAAGGTGTTTAATCATGTAGTAGGCAAACACCAACGATCTCACCACTTGAGATCGTTTTAGCCCTAAGATCAAAGTATCTTTTATCCCTGTTACAGTTAGGTAACACGTTTTATCATGATCAAATAGAATTGGGGCTTGTATGAATGTAAAACCTTATGAATAACATTGTCTTTGTTTAAATTCCGCTGCGCAACATCAATACTTTGTTTGTTATTATGGATCCTAGATGAATTTTAAATGATCTTTACAGACCGATTATAGTAGGTAGCCTAAGGAGTGACAAAGAGAAGCACGCTTATAAATAGCGTGAGGTGTGGCTTCGACGGCAAAACTACATCTTAGCGGTCATGATGAAACTTTTATGTTTTTAAAGCGTATGAAAATCTTTATATATTTTTATCATATTCTATATATATCGAAGTTATGAAACTATCCAAATATTCAAAATTTATAAAAAAAAACTTATCGGAGTTGAATCTAAAAAACCAGTCACGCCTCACGCCTTAGCGCGCCTTATCGGGTTTTTTCATGCCTCATCTTACGCCACGCCTAGAACCGACGTCTTAGTCTATTTCGTAACGTGGAGGCCACGCCTTGGCGTCGTCATGACGCGACTTTTAAAGCGCCGGAGAGAACTAATATATATGCCTAAAATCATTAATCTATTAATAACAATTTAACATATCACTCACATACTTTCTAACTCTAGATCTTTACTTTTTATTTTTCCATTTGTCATCATTTTGTTCTTAGGCGTATTTTTATTCATGCATTTTAGGCATGAAAATCATTTTCCTTGTACTATATAACATATGTTTTCGTTGAAGGGAGAGTTATTGTTGCGAAACCGCAAGTTAGGAGGATTGTGTATTGTGTAGTCGTGGTTGAGCCAGTACTGTTCAGACGTCGAGCCGAGTTGAGTCGTTAGTTGAAAGGATCAAAATACTCAAGTTCATGGTTCTCGTTGTTTTGTTAGTGGGTTTTTCATTAGCTGCCACTTAATTTTTAGGATTGGTTGCATGTTGCACACATGTTTCTGTAACCCTTGCACTTTTCTAGAGTGATTATGTTCAAATTTAGTCCTTTGACTATTTGACTTTTGTCAATTTCATTAGATCAAGTTACCGTGTTGACGGTGGTGCATAAATGTTTATCTTGGTGATCTTAGTTATATGTGCTTGTGTTAATCCTTTTTAGAGGATTTTATTTATGTTGATCATGTTTCGGGAGGTTTGTCCCGTGTATAGCTTGAAATGTCAAATAACAAGCCCCGACGCGTCCGTTAATGTTTAAATCGAATCTAACGAAGTTTAACTATAAAATGTATCGTGTGAATATTCTAAGTTTATGTAAAAGTATTTTTGAGTTCATTAAAAATACTAGAAACTTTCGGGTCGCATTTTAAATCGCGGATTAGGATCGTTTAGTAACCCGACAAGTGTCGGAAGGCACCTAGGATGCTCCTAGGATGCCATGAACGAAAATTATAACCCTTGGAGACAAGGAGGCTTCATTTTAGGAGTGTGGTCCAACCATGGTACTATATTTTGTCTTACACCTTCCAAATAACACACATAGTTACAAAAACACACAAAAGATAAAAAAATATTCCTTTCTTCCTCCCTTGGGCTGTTCGAACAGCAAACACATCCATTTTTCAAGTTTTGATCAAGAACATGAAGGTCTAAGTCATCCGGGTTGATTCCAATAGGCGTGGGTTTATAAAAACAACGTTTGGGTTGTCGGTTTCGTGTTTATCTTGCTTTCAAAACCCATGTTGTAAGTTGGCTTTTCCTCAAATATTCTTGTACTTTTAGTGATCTTATGATGCATAGATGTTAGTTGTACGGTGCGTTTTCTAAAAATCAAGGCGAAAAACTATGAAACACTAAATAAGGGCGCGTTTGGGTCGAACAAGAAAGAAAAGGGAACAAAGGGTTTATCATTTTTATGTCGTGGTTGTGATGGTTGAAAAACATGTATATGCTATGTAGCTTATTTTAGTGTCTAGCTTAAAAAATAAGCTTATTCGACTTATATTTGTACTTATTGAGATTTCGGTTGAACAAAGGGTTCAAGGAAACATGGTTTTGGTTATTTACTTATGGTATCTTATTTTTGTGAGCTTATTTGGTAACTTATTTTGATATCTAAAAGAAATATGTAGCTTATTAGCTTAGTAAACTTATTTTGGGCTTATGATGCTCACGACCCAATAAGGCCCAATAAGTTGTGGCTTATTGTGGATCTTATTGTGGTCCGGCTTATTTTTGTGACTTTTAGTTATAGCTTAGTATGATATTTAAGGCCTAACGAAGCTTAACGGTTTGGAAATAAGCTACGAATAGCTTATTTTCGGCTTAAAAAGGGCCACGACCCAATAAGACAAGACAAACCTTGGCTTGGTCTTGGTCCGCGAGTCTTGGCTTACATTGTGGGTTATTACTCAGACTTATATTTGGTATTATATATGATATTGGACCTAAATCGAATCTTAGAACTTAAAAATATCGTTTTGGACCTCTATTGGGCCTTAAGACCCAATAAGCGAAAACTAGCCGTTTTATTCGATTAAAACGAACTTTTGAAAGTAAAACATACTTATATAATGATATATATACATATTAGACGTTTGAGGATATATATTTTGAAAAACGTTGCGAGATGTAGATTTTTGGCATTTTGTCAGAAAGTGGTGAAAATTGTGGAAGAGTGTTTGAAATTGAGGTTTGAAACCTTGGAAAACGTTGCATAAACGAACGGGTCATGTCAAAATTTTGTAAAAATCCTATACTTAGATTTTTATTTAAAAACTTACTTTTGCGACAAAATAATAAATAATATTATTTTAATAAATCGACTCAAAGACGAAAAATATATTTTATAAAATTATAAAATATATAACATCTTGAATCATTGGTGCGCTTAAAACATGTCGTTCTAACTCAAGTAAACTAGATCATTGGGTCTATCGGATAGATAACCGGATCATATTAATTACTTATCTATTTTCCTTAAATAGTATAAGTATATTATACTAAGGTATGAACTAGAGCATGCTATCTTTGAAACTAAGTCGTCAACCATCACACCACTGATAATGTTAAGGGTAACCGTACAACGCATCTGAACTCTATGCATCGACCATGAAAACACTTTTGTAGCGTATATCTAAAATTGAACGTTAACTGGATTAGGTTGTGTCCGGGCGTCGTTGCATTTGCTTGATTGATCTAGACCTTTGCTACTTATCACCTTCTTGCTTGAGGTAAGTTCTCGTAGCCCCATTGTTTTAAATCTTTTTCGTTAGGAGAAAATGATACTCAAATATGTTTTGAACTAATTTTCTGTACTGTGCAAAAGTTGATTTGTTTTTGGGATAATGGTATTTGCTTATGACTGCTATGTGAATGACATGAGTTTTGATAGAATATGTTGTGTGGGACTTTCTGTATGGATCTTTTATAGCATGGACTTGCTATGGTTTGAAATAATATGCGATCTTCCGCCCTATATATAGCTCCAGCTGGTAGGCTTTAGGTGCGTGTGAATTGAGAGTTGAGGACATTGCGTGGCAATGGTCCATATGGATGAGATTTAGATAGCATGGAGTTGCTATGTTTGGAAAATTGAATGTGTTGCATGTATTCACTGTCATGTTGCACAATTATCCACTACTTGAAATATTGGCACAACTACTGGTTTTTTCAAACCTACGAGCTCACCAACTTTATGTTGACCTTTTCGAGTATCATTTTCAGGTGTGTTGCGAACTTATAGGAACCAGAGACGTATACACGTGGGGTGTTATTTTGAGACTTGTATATTTTGGATCAAAAATGTAAATTTAGTGAATTATTATAAATCGAGAACTTGGCAAACTTTGTACGGTAGAATCTTGTAACTTATGCGATGAAACTATATCGTCGCATTCCGTGTTTCCGCCGTTGTCGGGGTATGACATTTTCCATTATCAATTCTAAAACTAGTATCTCATTTCATTTGTTTATTTTTCGCACAGAATGTCATACATACACGATGGATCTAAGTAAAAAAGTATGGTTATTTAGGGTATTTTGATTAAAGTTGAAATTGTTTTAGGAGTTTTGGTCAAAATGATGAGTAGAACACCAAATTATGCTTGTTGTATCATTACAATTAGCTAAAAGTGCTAATCCAGGTGTTAGGGTTTTTGTTTAGTGTTGGTGCATTTTATTTTAAATCAAGGTTATTAAGTTGGATTCTCTTGATTTCGTGTTTAAGTTTGAATTTTTTAAGGGTTTTGGTTATGGTAATGGGTAGAATACTTGGCTATTCGCCGGCAAAAAATCGGATGTTATAAAATGTAGTTGGTTTTGGCTTGTGATGAGGTGTAATTTTGTTGGGATATGCTCATGTCATATGGATATTTATACGGCTAGGAATACGTGAGCCTACGTGGGTCACAGACGTATACACTTAGATATCACTCTATTGGTATATATATAATAATATAAGTGTATATTTATTATATATGTATCAATACTCGATTAGTATCTATAATAATATAAGTGTATATTTATTATGTATATTAATATTCCAACGATAGAATACTGACGGTCGTTAATTAGTTCGTTTATGATTAATTAACTATAAGGCTTTTTGATTAATGTGTAATTAAAAGTAATTATACATAAAATATTAAGAAATTCAAAAAGTCAACCCAAGGGTGTTCCTTGTGGGTTTCGATCGGCCAAAGTAAAGGGAAGAGGGAAAACTAGTTTATCCCACATCGGCTGGAGAGGTAAACTTGGGAGCTCTATATTGTATATAAATAGAAGGTCCCTACGACTTATTTCATTATCCCTTCTTATCTCTTCTCTTTGGTGGTTGACGAAATAAACTCCCCTATGGGAAAGGAGTTTGAGCTCGACTACTTCTAGTATTCTTCGTGCGTTGGTCCGTGGAACTAGCATTCCGGTGATATTGGTTAACGTGTAGTGTAGATACACGTAGAGGTTGTTTATTTTAGCAACTCGAAAGGTTTCGGTTTCGCATGGTTTAATACACATACATATTCTCAAGAAGCTGTCGATTCTTCACTAGCTTGGTTGTTAGAGGTACGTTTTTCTAGTTTATGTTTTATGTTAATTAGAGTTGCTATCTATGCGATTATCTCTGTCAGATTTCAAATATCGTTCAAGGACCGAGATTTGAAATATCGGTTATCGCGGTGAGATATCGGTTTTTATATTATCTAGAATATTAAATATATATATTAAAATCATAAAAGATTAAACATAAAACATAGCATAAAAGTGTCAAACGTAATTATATATTTATTATTTTTAATATTTTTATATATAATCTGCAAAATTTGTATATTTTTAATAATTTTATTAATGTTTTTATTATTTTTAATTATATATATTATGCATATGTTGCAAAAATTATATTATGTTGATTTTGATGGTGTTTTGATCTATTTTTATTTAAGCCCATTTACTTATATATTGAGCCCATTGTATAATTTTCCTTGGTGGGCCAAGAAACATATGATACACTTGTAACATTAGGTTTACAAGACTTTTTAAATATTGCAGCCTCCTTCACTTTCTTCATTCTTCCTCCTTCATCTTCTTCATTCTTCCCATTACCAAGAAAAAGAAGTGGGTTGCCAGAAAAAAAAAAAAAAAATCCAAAAACGAGATATTTTTATCTCTCCGAAGCTTCCGATATCAAAATCTTGGCAAAATCTCGTCCAATATCGCCGAGAATATCGGTTCCGATATTTACCACCGAGATTTGGAACCGAGATTTTTTCTAGGTCCGAGATCTCGCCGAGATTAACTGCCCAGGTTGCTATATGAGTTTATTTCCGCTGTGTGGCTCGTAGAATATTATGTGTAATATTAGGGTGATCAGATAACCATTTCCAACAGTGGCATCACGATCCGTTCATATAGCTTTATAATTACATAAAAAATGGTAAAAACGACTAAAAACACATATTTTGTGATATTTTCCTGCCTTTTATGTGTAAATGTATTTTAGGAAATTATTTAGTGAAATAAAACATCCTAAATATCACATAAAATCTGGAAATTAAAATATGGTTAATGTTTTTACATTATTTAATACGCTTATTATGCTGCGTGGCTTATAATTTGCGGTTTTGATGTATTGTTGCTTATTTATTGTTAAATAAATTGTTAACCATGTGTTACGTGCAGTAAACCATGGTTATTAAGCTTAATATATCTTGGATGCATGCTTGTTTATGTGGTATGCATGAAATCTTTATTACGTGAATTAATTGTTTAATTGCAAAAGCGGGGAAGACTTTTGTTAAATTCTTGTTTAATTACGTGCATTGATTATGTTTAGTATGATTAATTAAAGAATTCCCGAACAGCAAGGATAACATCATTAGCAACAATATCCCATGATTCTTTAAAGAAAGCAGCCGTGAAGCCATCAGGACCCGGGGATTTATCATTTCCTATAGAAAATATAGCATCTTTAATTTCTTGCTCACTAACATCACGAATCATATCCAAAGCAGCCCTATATCAAGTCGATTCACAAAAAGATTAGAATTACAAAGAGGAGATACGCTACCCGATTGTCCAAGGAACACTTCATAATGTGACACAAACGCTTCAGAAACCTTCTCATTTTCAAACATCACACCATCTGAATTAGTGATCATATATATATATATATATATATATTGATATATATAATGTGCAAAAATGATTTTCAAAAATTAATATGTTCTAAAAGCACTCGATTAAAATGCTTACTGTATATATACTCGTATGTACACTTTTCTAAATAGTATTGCTATATACGTAAACTTGTTTGAATCCTTGCAAACGCTCTATAACGCATGGGTTTAGTGGTTTCCGCAAGGAAACCCGTGATGGAACAACGCAAGAATAAACAATTTTACATAAATGTTTTAAACAATATTTTAAGTATGTCGTAATCGTTACTAGGGTTCGATTATTTCCCGTGAGGAATTAACCTTATCCGTAGTAAGATCACTTATACATGGAAATATTGTAAACATGGTAACCCTAATTTTATAAATGGCATGTGGTTTATAAAATTAGGGGATTTCTATTTATATAAGGTTTTAAAACGAAAATAGAAATGTTTTAAAAATTACTAGTGTTATAAGGTTGTATGCATGCTTCCTTATACACAATTTTGGTAACACTTGATTTATCAAATATATACCCTAAAACTAGCCTTAAGGCCCGCCCGTTAGACGGCTAGCTTTAAATTATTATTTGAAGATAGATAATTGAGACCTATAATGCAATGTATAAATAACCAAATGTTTATTTGTTTGTATGTTAATCATCTTCGTCTTTTGATGAAGAAATTTGATGTAAGTATCAAGTAAAGACTATGGATGTCTTACGTGTCTTATGTAAAAATAAGTTTAATACTTGGATCTATTAATTATGGTTTAGTATTAGCTTTATGGTTTCTTGTTAATTGTTTTATCTAACTTATTTATGACTTTGTTTGTTACATGAGTTGAAAATATTTGTACCTATATATTGAACATAATATTGTTACCTGAATACTAAAGAGCATTATGTTACCTGACAAAAAATTTATTTTTGATACTAAATGATGTTATATAAATGAGCAGGTAAGAATAGCTTAAAGAATTGTTACTAACAAAAAATGTAGGCATCTGACTTTTATAAACCAAAACTTGAAGGTAAAAATGAGTTTATACAAACTTGACTTTAATAAACCAAAATTTGATGTCTTGTGATCTATAGCAAATTTAAATCGAATGTTGTTTTGTTTGTATGTTTATAATCTTCATATTATGAATGTATAAAATGCGTATTGTAAACAAAAAGTGAATAAAATTTTAACTGTTATAAAAGCAATATCATCTATGTTAACATGATATTATCAGTCGAAACCTGTAATCACCAATGTCATATGTTTCCTCGAGAGGTTGTACTATTTTGGTCTCAACACATTAAGATCCGATTCTCCAAAAAAGTGTTGTACATTTCTTGTAAAACTGCTTGTCATATTGTGTAGGTCAATTAATGCGTCCAAATGCTTCGTCTGCACTTTGACACCTTTTGGCATGTCCCCTTATAAAATATCTAATACACCTGCAATCACGACATGGAAGCTTAGGTGTGATGGTTTCCGCAAATTCTAACACGATAAAATAGGCATATTACATAATCGAATGTGACATATATCCGTCAATAATGTGGCATAAAAGTGACATGCAAAACTCCTATGCTATGGAACAAACATGGACCATTCTCACTATTTTAACAAAAATATTAGATCTAGATGAAAAGAAAAAAATTGCTTTGGGTCCTTTGAAGCAGATATTAACCATGGTTTATACAAAATTCTAGTGTAACCCATAGCAACAAATCTTATTTTGTACAGGCACATTTAAGACACAAAGGACAAAAAAGCAGGCACTTCTGGAGAACTTGCAGCATAATCTATATTCAACACGTTTGGTGAATTCCCAAAGCAAATTGATTCATATAAATATCAGTATGTGGAAAAGTTGATTAATCAATAGGGTCACAACAAATTTTCGGGAGGAAACAGATTTGGTCGGGTCATTCTATGTTCTATATCTGATCTTTTTCTTGTATTTATTTTTACGCATATGTTATTTGGGAATTTGCAAACGGATAAACAGGCATGGGTCGACAATATAAGATCAGTGAACTTTGGTGATACCTTGAGAATCAATACCATGGATTGGCTTAGTCAGTCTAAAGACTCAGCCCAAGTCGTTTACTGGTCCTCTTTAGCCACAACAGTATGAGAAGTAACTTGCAAAATCTAACCAAATAAATAGCATTAGTTGTTAATTTTATGCTTATTCATTTTATGGTATTAACGCAGGTTGTTTTCTCCAAGAAATCAAAAGTGAAGCTACTTATGTCTTACATGCCGGATTTCAACATCAATACGGATCAATATTTAAAGTCTCTTCTTGATTCCAAAAAATTATGATCCAGTGTCGTCTATTACACGAACAATTACTGTATATCTGAAATATGGATAGCGGTAACGTATAAATATAAATGAAGGAAATAATTACTGTTTTATTAAGTAAAAGTAATAAACTAAAATTTAAATGGATACAATTTAAACATACCTGATTCCCACAACAGTTATTGCTTTATGCACCTTGCAATTCCATAGTGTCGGCCTCCTGTTATTTCTTGGAATGGATGCGGCCTCAGCTTCATCTACTTCCTTGGCAATTCTTCCACACTTCTTACATGCTAGGTTAGCCCAGCCATGCTCGCGATGTATTTTATGAATCCTCGCAAACAAAATACAATGGAACGACTGCAAAATGGATGAAAGGATTATAGTATGTAGTTGTATCTTTAAAATAAGGAATTAAAATTATTAAAAGTGTAAACTTATATTCTCAGAGTCACGTATCATGCCTACCATCTTTTTGATGGCACCTTGAAAAAACTCCTCAGGTGTCAATTCCTTCTTGACAGGAGAGAAAAGAGATATGGTCATGTTTTTTGGGTCATAACCATCTATCTCTGTGTACCTAAAACAATGTATATAACAGTCTTTAATTTATATTGCTTAAGTATTTTAACGTAATTGATTGTCGATCTAACTATTCGAATAACAGTAGATATCAAAAAAGGCATAAATATTGTTTTACCTCTGTCTGAAAGCAGCAATCTCAGGTATATCAGCGTTGATGTATAGCTTGGTAAAGCAAAGCATTGCTGACTGATGGTTTGCCTGTAATAGTAGTACCCAAATATCAATATACAATACCTATGTATCTAATATCATTAAAATGTTGTTGACATATAGCAAGTGGTTAAAAAATTACCATTAAAGTACTTTATTTTTGCTAATTGAAGTATCATGACAACATGACCTAACGATCCCCCCTGTTCATACAACTTTGCAAACTTGTTCGCCCAACCATAAAAAAAACAACATTCCAGCTTTGCACCACTGTTAAGAAACAAACATATATAAATATTTAATGTTGTAAAATTTAACTTATGTGCATTAAAAGTTTTACTAAGAATCTTACTCAACATCCTCTAGTATCAAAGTCCTTATATTGTCCAGTCAAAAATTGTTAAAAGGGATGGCATCGAATATCACAACAATCATTCCAATAACATCTGCATGATCATAAAACAAATAACTAATAACTGAAAAGTATAATATATGAGTTTGAATGTATATTTAATTCAGATGTTATATTAAACGATAACTTACAAATAACTTCAGTCTCACTAAATGTCCTCGCGGTAAAGTTTGAAAACGACTCAAACTTGAAACCACGGGTGTTGTTGTCAGAGGATGCCACCCTTGTGACAGACGTGTTCTGTAACCTTTGCCCTTTTTGTGTTCTGAATATATTTCATTAATAGTCCTTTGACTATTTGACTTTTGTCAGTTTATTCAGATTTTGTACCGTGTTGACGGTGGTGAATTTATGAGATATGTGATGATTTGAGTTTTATTGTGATTAATAATCCCTTTTGGAAGGTATTATTGTGTTAATTGTATTTCGGGTGGTTTGACCCGTGAATTTTTGAGAAATGCCGAAAAACGAGTCCGACACGTCCGTTAATGTCCAAATGAGTTTTGAAGGGTGTAAAGTAAAAATATGTCGTGTAAATACTCTAGGTTAATGGAAAAGTATTTTTAAAGTGAATAAAAATGCTAATTAACTTTGGGGTAAATTTTACGGTTGAGTTTTACTAAAACTTAATCTTTTTTCCTAAAATATACTATCAACCTCCCCTCCCCATACATCCCCCTCCACCACTTCATCCACATTACCCTTATAATACCTCTTTCCCACCTTTCAAAAAACTCACTATAACTCCCCTAACCCCTCACAACCCATACACCCACCCCAAACAACAAACACAAACCAAAACCCCCCCAACCCCCCCCCCAAATTATATATAACAAACCCTTTAAATATCCCACCCCCCCACCCCACACCCCAACCCCCATCACTTTCTTCCTATTCAACAACTTTAATCACTCTATCAATATACAACAACCACCCCATATATTTAATACTTAAACCCACCACCAACCCAAAACCCTCAAAAACAACACCTAAAACCCCAAACCCAAACTTAATATTAAAATTTAAAAAATCATCATCATAACTATACCCCCCTATCATTTTACTAAAAAATCCCCCCCAAACTATAACAACCCACCACGCACTCACACCCAAACCAAACCCACCCCCACCCCCCCACCCACCCACATAAACAAACACCACACAACACAACAAACACCACACACCCACCCACAACCCACCCACCTCCACCCAACCAACCCACTACACCCAACCAACCACAAACAAACACTCACAAACCCCCAATCCACACCACCAAACAAAACAAACCACAAAAATAACACCACCTACCCCCCCCCCCCCCCCCCCACTTACCACCATTAGTCTCAATCATCATAAAAAATCACCAATATAACTACCAAAAACCAAACCCCCCCCACCAAACTCCCCCAAACTAAACCCTCTCCCTCAAAATAACCCCCACCCACTACCACCACACTAATCACAATACTCAATCCTCCCTCCTACAGATCCTCTATACCATCCACCACCATATTAATCTCTAACCCCCCCCCCCACTCAACACCAACACCCTACCCCAATATTCCCAACCACACCACACCACCCCTCAGTACCCCACAAAACAACATCCCCTCCCCCCACCACAAACAAAAAACATTAAAAATCCCTCTACTAAACTATAAACCTTTTAACAACCCAGAACCAACACCCCACAAACCCCAAATAGAGATCCCCAAACAAAACTTGTGTTCACTAGCATAACATCGACCCACAAAAAACTTCCCCCTCCCAACCCACAATTCATAAAACTACCAACTCACCACCCCCACCATGACACCCCTTCAAAAACTTAATACACACAATAAAACTTATGAAACATACAGTGTGTTATAGTTGTCCATTCTAAAAAATAACCATTACCCCCCCAAAGTTTTTTTCTCTTCTCTCATTAAGCAGAATCCATGACCCATTTTTGAGAGAACCAAATAAAAATATTCTGCCTCCATCAAACTTTTTTTCTCTTACTGTTAACTAATTATTTCTCGTGTTTACTTTTTTATTCCTCAATGTCGCTAATCAAAATCATATTTTCATTGTTGTTATGAACTGCTTGATTCTTCATTTTTGGAGTTCTTTTGAATTCGGAAATCCCTAGCCGACTCAATTTCATCTAAATCATCCATAATATTCAAGTTACTTTTTAAAACTCATTTTACTTATTCTTAGATTGATATGTTCAACGAGAAAAAATTACCATGCACGTTATTTTGATTTATTTAAGCCTAAACTTGATCTAAAACCCTAAATAATTGCTAGAATTTGTCTGCGGCTTAAATAAATTATCTTTTGATTTTTTATAATTTTTCATGGGGGAACTTGTATATATCCATTTATGAACCAGATTAAATTGTTAGAAAATATTGTTATAAAGATTTAGATAGATCTGTGGAATTTCTAATCTTGCCGATTTTGTATTATGAAAGAAATGAAGAAAATAAATTGTGAAAACGAATTAGTGGTTAGGGTTTTTATATTTTTGCCCAGGTCATATACTGCTAATGACTGTATAAAAAATTATGTAATTATTGGGGGAAAATTTTAATTAGGTTTTGTGCATTTATTGGTTACCGATTTGTTGTTTTAAAGGTATAAGGGGGTGTTTTGTAATTTCTGAAACTTTGGGGCACTGGATTTATGGCATTGTTAATATAATGTATAGATTCTGTGAAAAATTATGTAGAAGGTTATAATTGTCATTTGATAATTGTTATGGGTTTAAAACATGATTAATTATATATAAGATATATATAATTGTAATTGTTTTTAAAACTGAGGGACTAAAAGTGTAAATTATGGAAAGTCAAGGTATGTCAGTAATTAAAGTATTAAGTATGAATATCCTTTATTAGATATTATAAGGGCTTGTGTTGCTAAAATGGATAATTCAAGATTATGTTTAATTAATTTTATAAATAATAGGACAATTACGGTAAATATGTAAGATTCAAAGGATTTGGATTGTAAATACAGAAATAGATACCTGGCTAATTATAGAAACATGCTATTTATGAAACTTATATTTATAAAAAGGGGGGGAAAACCTGCTAATTATAGAAACATGTTATTTATGGAAACCTGCTATTTATAGAAACCTGCTAATTATAGAAACCTGCTATTTATAGAAACCTGCTATTTATAGAAACCTGCTATTTTTAGAAAGTCTATTGTTGGGAAGTTTAATTATGGAAACTTATTAAATCAGGGAAGTTATCATTTATGGAAAGTTAATTAGGAAAGTTATGTTTGGAAACTTACTATTATTAGAGTGCTATTTTTGGGAAAGTACCCAAATATAACAAGAATACTAATCATGAAACATATTATCTGGGATATGTTAATCATGGGAATCTACTAATCAGGAAATCATGCTAATTATAGAAAGTTACTAAAAATAGAAAGTTACTAAAAATAGAATAAATTGCTTAAATAGAAAGTTACTCTAAAAATGGAATAGTAAACCTTAATCATGAACAAGTAATTATATATGTCATTTTAACATGTAGATCGCTTTATGCAAGGAGTTAGCTTCCATCCCTTAATCCTTCTCTTTCATTTACTGCGGACATAAAGGTACGGATATTCCGTCCTTTCAGTAAGGACATTCTTTCTTTTCATGATTCATCCCCAAAACTGCTATGCTTCCCCATTTTTTTTATGTCTTTTGCCATGATCCTTTACATGTTTGATTTCAAGACTTATTCTATTGCCTGAGCTATATATTCGCTTGGGAACCATGATTTTACATTGACTCACACCTATTCATGGGAGACTGGTACCATGACCGTGACACATGAGGCACCTGGGTCCACGACTCTTTCGCGTTAGAGAGTGATTTCTGCGGCGTCCCTTTTTCATGTTACAGATTTTATTTCATTGTTTTTGGCCATTATTATTCAGGGGAGTATGGGTGCATCCTAGTTTACATGTTTACTCGTTCTTGGTGATTGGTTGGTGTTGTGCTCTAACATCCACATCACATGGAGCTGATCCCTCCACCATATTATTTAAGAGGGTCACCCCTCTATTACATGTTGAGGCAGCCCCTCTATTATATGCATGTATTCACGATATAATTATTATGACATGTTATGATTTATATGAGCTCGTGGGCATTCCTTACTTATATGTGTTTATGCTTTCCATGATATTCCCCTATTTCTTAGGTTCCTCATAACATCCATGATATTCATGACATCTTTTACTTCATGTTACCCAGGTCTACATGTTTCATACGAAATTCCTCATGACATCTTTTACTCCATATTGTCCATGTTTACATGTTTTACACTTAGTTCCTCATGATGTATCTCCCTCAGTTTCCTCATGACAATTATGACATTTCATGATATTTCTTACCTCATAATATCCAGACTTTATACGTTACAACTTTCCTCATAACTCTTATGTATGTTTTCATGACACTCACTTACTCCTATATTTTCCATGACTTTCATGATTTACAAAAATGTCTTTCATCTCATTTTATCCATGCTTTGCATGTTCCACAGTTTTCCCCATGACCTACCCTTCAGATTCTCCACAACACATATGATATCACACGACATCTTGTACCCATGTTAAACATGTTTTCCTATATTACATTTCCCTCATGACTTACCTTACAGATTCTCTCATGACACTGACGATTCATATTCCGCTGCTTCATGTTTATTTATTCATGATTTATATTTATCTTACTGTATCAGTTTATCCGTTCACTGAGCAATCGTGCTCAGCCGTATTTCTTTTCATGTTTCTTACGGCAGGTACTTGGCGATGGGATTTTGGGCAAGAGAGATGTACTTAGGATGAGAGCTACCCTTAGACTTACTTTATTATATGGACTTCCTCATGTTTATGCTATCTAGGACACGTATTGTGTCCTTTAGAATTCCATATGTTTATTTCATGTTGCATTAATAAGGGGAGCCGACGTTTAATTCCGGCTTTCTCGCTTGTAATTTATTGCTATGGCTTATACCTTTATTATGCTTTGATATGACACCATGATTATGACGTTTCGGCCTCCTTTTCGGAGTGGGTCGTTACAATTATGGTATCAGAGCTAAAGGTTTCGACCTGTAGGCTCTAAATCATGACCTGTGAGGATTGGGTAGACACTAGGTTATTCCATGATCGACAAGCATTCTTTTCACTTTTTGACCCTCAAACCGTTTAAATCATTATCTTACCTTCGATGATATCAGATGGCTATCCCTCATACCGATATTGAACTCACTACGGTCATTCAAGCAGCCGTACAAGCCATGCTCCCTCAGATTCGCGAATAGATTCACGAAGAATTCCGGGATGGTATTGGACCGTCTAATGGTTCAGGTGAGAATCCTCCACCAGTCACTATCCATACTCGGTTTGAGCGCTTTAACAAGCAAAATCCCCACTCATTCGATAATGCGGCAGCTCCTAAAGACGCAGAGAATCGGATATCTCAATTGGAGGAGATTTTAATGTTTTCAAGACAAGGTTGGCTGTGTATAAGTTTGAAGGCGACGAGTTAGCTTGGTGGAAGGCCTATGAGCAGACTAAGAAATTCCGTTAGAATTTTCACAAATCTATTCCCAACCATCTCATGTGCATACCGTTCACCGGTATTGCTCAGTTTCCTGATGTTGCTCACAACTTGGAAATTCTACAGGACCAGGAGGATTGCGATGAGTCTGAGCGATCAGGGAAGAAGTAAAAATTTCAACAAATTAAAGGTTGCGACCTTATTCCATGACTTCACCATATTCCATGTCCTTACTCCCTTATCTTACAGATCATGCACCACTCGACCATTAATTCTGATATAAGAATGGAGATTGGTAGCAACCGGTCACCCAGCAGAGTAATGTTCAGAGTCACGATCAGAATAACAACCGTCATGGACATGACATGCAAGACGGTAGTAAACAACCACCGTAATAACGACAAATTTCTTTTAAATTTTTTT
>BQNB010044992.1:22682-38594 GCA_026074375.1 Tanacetum coccineum
CATTTTTGTATGCGACCTATCATTCAACTGGATCTAGTGAAGCAGACCAAGCAGATCTAGAGTCCAGGATAGCTCTCCATATAGTAATCTATACATCTAGAATCATAGTTACACAAATATTGTCCTTCTAAGTCTGTATCTAGGATACGCTTCAGGCTTAACTAGTTAATTAGATATTGCCAATGGTTTATTGATCGTGTTGACTAGCAGGTGACCTAGATAATTCAACAAGTAACGTTCTGATTCCATTGGATAGTTGGACAAGTGGACTACTAGTGTATAAATTGCCATTAAGCGGTAAGTGGGTAAAGTCTCTATAAGCTAGGGTTTAACAAGATCACCATTGCTTTAATCCCTAAGATAGATTATAATCAGTAAATAAGGATGCTTTATGCGGATGCTTTAATTATGACAGAATTATTGTGTCTAGTTCTTAGGATGCTGTAACGCCTAAGTCTTACGAATGATATGCCACCTTGAGAGAAGAAATCATTGCACTAAATAAACAAGCCAACGTTCTAATCGGATTAATAATGGTTAATACAGTTTTCTTATATAAGGTTCGACCGCTCTTTCATCTTTTATTAATTAGCTTACGTAGGTTAAAGTGCCTTGAATTGATTATAGACACCAACCAAACCGTGCCAGTCTCTCAGGCTGAAAACCCCCTTTTTCCGTTAGAATTCTGATATTAGACTGACATAGGTTTAGAATATAGTAGAATTAACATAGATTAGATAACCAAGATATTAATTAAATTGATAGATTTAACCTCGCTTCAAGTGTTCGACACCCTACTTACCACGAAACTACTACCGATCGGGTACACTGCCCGTTAAAGTGCTGTTTTTGGTTTAGTTGGCAAAATATAAATTTAAAACTTGAATCATCTTAAATATACCATACAACGACAGCACATCATGTCGTAACATTCTTCAGAAAATTAAACTTTGAGTCCTTTTTCCCTTGTTTCTTGTCACTTTCCTACATTTCACCTTAAAACTACAAAATGATAGAAAATATCTCATTTTCGAGTGTTAGTGAAACATTTGCAAGTAATATTGGGGGTATTTTGCCACCAAAAAGTATTAAATATTTGATGTTATCGACCTTGGTGGAAGCTGCACGTACAATGCTGATAATTTCAAAGGCCCCGTTATACTTGTGGGTAGAGGCAGTTGCAACGAATTGTTATACCAAAAACCGATCATTAACCCGTAAACATCACAACAAAACACCCTATGAACTTCTCCATAACAGAAACCCGACCTTAAATATCTTCATGTCTTTGGTACTTTATGTTACCCGACCAATGACAACGAAGATTTGGGTAAACTGAAACCGAAAGCAGATATTGGCATTTTCATTGGATACGCTTCTGCAAAGAAAGCTTACCGAATCTACAACAGATAGACCCGACAGATTTTGGAAATGATCCATGTAGACTTTGATGAGCTGACAACAATGGCTTCTAAACAAAGCAGTTCAGGACCCGCACTTCATGAGATGACTCTAGGAACAATCAGTTCATGACTCATGCAAAACCCTCATTCTCTAACATTGTATGTACCACCAATAAAGAAGGACTATGATATTTTGTTTCAACCGATGTTTGATAAATAATTTAACCTTCCAGCTAGTGTTGCTTCTCTAGTTCCTGCAGTTGTTGCTCAAGAACATGTTAATCCAACTGGTACACCTTCCTCAACTTCAATTGATCAAGATGCACCATCTCCAAGTACTTCACAAACTCCTCAAGAATTACAATCTCCAGTTGTTCCTTCCAATGTTGAAGAAAAATTTCATGATATTGAAGTTGGACACTTAGATAATGATCTCTTCTTTGGTATTCCAATTCCAGAACCAAATTCTAAAGAATCTTCTTTAAGATATGTTATTCAAACTAATGTGCACTCAGTCAATCAACCACCTGAACATCTTATAAAATGGACTAAAGATCATCTATTGGATAATGTTATTGGAAACCATTCTCGACCTGTGTCTACAAGACATCAACTACAAAATGAATCCATGTTTTGTTACTTTGATGCTTTTCTGTCTTTCGTTGAACCAAAGAATTACAAAGAAGCTTTACAAGAATCTTTTTGGATCAAAGCTATGCAAGAAGAACTTAATGAGTTCGAACAACTTGAAGTATGAGAGCTTATGTGAGTAGAAGGAATCAATAAGGAGTTAATTGTTTAAGTGGTAGTGATGTAATTCTTTGGTGCAAAACTCATGATTTATGTACAATGCTCGTGATTTACGTACAATAAAAACATCCGCTATAAATGTGTGCTCCAACCCACCCATGTCTCTCTCTCTCATTTTGAAAAACAAGGCTTGATTGGTAGCAAGGGGATATCGCCAAGAAGAAGGAATCGACTTTGAAGAATCTTTTGCACCGGTTGCACGACTAGAGGCCATAAGAATCTTTATTGCATATGTCGCTTACAAGAACATGACAGTTTACTAAATGGATGTCAAGATTGCGTTCTTAAACGGTATACTATGTGAAGAGGTCTACGTCAATCAACCAGATGGTTTTGTAGATCAAGATAATCCCAACCATGTGTACAAGCTGAAGAAGGCTCTTTACAGGTTAAAACAGGTTCCACAGGCTTGGTATGATTTTTTATCATCGTTTCTACTCTCCCAAAAGTTCTCCAAAGGCACGGTTGATCCTACATTATTCACTCTGAAAGAAGGAAAAGATATCTCACTGGTACAAATCTATGTAGATGATATAATATTTGCTTATACTAATCCTACACTTTGTGAAACATTTTCTGAAATAATGTGTTCAAAATTTAAGATGTCGATGATGGGCAAAATGTCTTTCTTTCTTAGACTTTAAATTTCTCAAAGTCCCAGAGGCATCTTTCTTAACCAATCCAAATATGCTATTGAAATAATTAAAAAGTACGAAATGAAATCTAGTGACCCGATTGATACTCCCATGGTGGAGAAAACCAAACTGTATGAAGATCCACAAGGGAAAGCAGTTGATCCGACATGTTATCGTGAAATGATTGGCTCCCTTATGTATTTGACATCTAATAGACCAGACTTTGTATTTGCTGTATGCATGTGTGCCCGGTATGAGGCAAAGCCTACCGAAAAGCACTTACATGCAGTTAAATGAATCTTTCGATAACTAAGAGGAACCATAAATATGGGTCTATGGTATTTGAATGATTCCTGTATTGCACTAACAGCTTATGCAGATGCTGATCATGCCGGTTGCCAAGATACCAAAAGAAGTACGTCTGGCAGTATGCAGCTCTTGGGTGACAGATTAGTCAGTTGGTCGTCTAAGAAACAGAAGAGCAACATCATATCTAGTATAAAAGTTGAATACATAGCCTTATCCGGATGTTGTGCTCAAATTTTTTGGATGAGATCATGTTGATCCCAAGCCTTGATCGATTCTTTACCTTGTAAAGTGTATGTTACCTTGGATGAATCCAAAATAACAATGGTAGAGACTTTGTTTTTATATCAAAGTGTATGCAGAATCTACACTTCAATACTCTAGAAGTATTAATCAATGAAAAAGTAATTATGAACACAAGATACAACCAAACGCTTCAATATTATTGATAAACAACAAGCAATACTCTTGACCTAGTATCTGGGTTTACATACCTTGAAGCTATATGTTCTTTCTCTAAGATGTATATTTGTCTCTTAAGTATATTATAAAACCTTAACCTAGGATCTCCTTTTATACACCACAAGGAGTCCTTTACAAGATAACTACCGAACTTTTAGGATCAATTACAATTATAACCATATACGTATCTTCCTAAAATATATATACATTCCATATTTAATCTCTTTTGCAATCCTATATCTCCAAGACAGCAGCATTAACCATCATCATAATAACTTTTCTTCTAGCAGTAGTAACTAATACTGTGACAGTACTAAGTTTGTATTGGCAGAACTAACGTCCATTAGTACTGTTCTTATAATATAAGTAAAATTACTTAATAAAAACCCTTTTTGTTTTTTTATTTTTTATTGGGGCAGTATTAACTCTTTGAAGAAGTATATTCCCAACATATCCAATTAACTTACTCCCCTAAAACAATGTGATTTAGCCTCTAATCTCAAGTTTCTTCTTAGATTAAATCTTCTGTCTTTCCTGATATGATTCTTTCATACGACTTATCTACTTCTATCACTTGTGATCTGATGAACTTTAGTAGTTCATATGCTTGTGTACTTTAATGATCAACCTCCAATCTCTTACTCAGCATCTTTGATATCATTTCTTGACTTAGAGGATACTTCTTTTCTGTAAGCATATGTATAGCAAATCCATTTTTGCATCACAGAATGTGAACTCCAACGAGAAATCACAAATAAATCCAAGTTAACAGATCATACTCCATTCTGAATTCATCCATTATTTCACTCTCACTCACCAGGCTCAAAAAGTTAATGCAAATCTCCCACAACATTAAATCATATCCTGTATGGTTTTGAGAACTATACCTTTCTTGTGACCAGCCTTAAACTCCACACATCATGTCTAATCAAAATCATATAACTATTTCACACAGAATCTTGTAATTCTTTGAGGTTCCATCTCCTCTGATGATTTTGTAATACATGAAGTTTTTTGATAAAGTGTAAGTCTTCCAATCCACAATTGGATACTTTGTAGATAGATACTCAACATCTACTACAACATCTTCTCTTGGAACTATATCTAAATAACTTTTAAGTTCTTCTTTCTCCCATACATCTTGTTTTCCACCTTTTGTTTCTTAGCAGTGCGTCTTGTTCTTCTTCTAGGAAGATATTTCTTCCTCTTTCCTGTAGTCTTCTTAGAGGTATCTTTCTCAATTTGTTCTTCCTTAATTTCTTGAAACTCAGCAAACTTCTGTCTTCCTTTTCCCTTTTCAATTTCCAAATCATAGGCACAAAGTTATGATAAATCCCATACCTTTCAAAAATTCTTAATCTCATGCATAGCTCTTCCTTTAAATTCTTTTCATCTTGTAATTACTTTGATTCTTCAAGTAGACAATCATGTTCTTCCTTGCTTGAGCTTCTGACTTAGGTTTATTCTTCAAATCCCAATACTTTTGAACTAAAGGATCATTCCAATCAATATCCTTAGTTATCTTAGGCTCAGATGTAACTCTTTCTTCATCCAGTGCTAAAAGTTGTCTTTCTATCTCTTCATCCCTTGCAATTTATGCTTTTTCCTCTTCATCAACTTGTTTTTGCAATCTGATAGCTTCTTCTAAACCCAGTCTCTCTTGTTCCAATAACTTCTTGGACTTTTTCTCAGGCTCTGGTTCAGTCATGATTGCTTTTCCTTTATCCTTCCTTGCCTCTTTACTCCGTCTACCATATACAACTCTACCAGTAGTACTATGAGTTTATCTGGCAGTACTAATATTTATAGGAGCAGTACTAACTGTAAAAACCAGTATCACTATCGTCTGGTTGTCCTTCTTTAAGCAGTATCCATGAATCATGAAACAACTTCATTCATCTTCGCAAAGTAGGTATTAAAGGTCTTCATCATCCTCCCCTGTTTGGAAGAAATCATCTTCTTAATCCTCTGAAAGCACAACCCTTGCTCTCTTCCTTGCTTTCCCATTCTTGACTATAGTCTCTAACTTTGTAATCCTGAGAATAAGCTTAGTGAATGCAGAACTGTAAGTTTGCTTTGTCTTCTTCAAATCATCCTCTAAGACTCCAATCCTAGCAGAAAGTTTGGTAACCAAATTCGTCAATTCATTTAGTTTCAGGCTACCCTCATCACTTCCATGTGAGTAAATAGCATGTAGAGGTGATTCATTAGGTGTTGGAACATGGTACTCTGTATCCACAGGTGGAAGGTTAAGGGTTCAAAGTAGTTTCAGTGGAAGGTTCAATTGATAGTGAAAGGTTATGATGTAATCCTTGATGTGGAAGATAAAGGTGTAGGTGATTAAGCATAGCAGTAAAATAACCTAATTTCTAACCCCTGTATATCCTTTGGTAATCTCCTTTCTGTTGCTAAAAACCGTTGTTATTTAGAGAGGGGTACAGGATAGTCTGAATTGTCGTTAAGCCTCTTTCTTCTGCATATCAAGCAAATTGAATACACCTAGATTACATAAGAAAACTTATGGGGACTTCCTATGTTTGTGACCATATGTTCAAAAATCATCCTAGAGAAGTTGTATTTCCCATTTGTTGCTAAGCAAATAAGAGTAGTAGCTATGTTACTACTAAATTGCTCCCAAGCAGTCTTCTTAGGGCTAAGATAATGAAGTAGATTATGTATAAGAAACCTCCATTGAGGTGAGAAAACACCCTTCTGAAAAGTTAACTTATCTGAATCTGGTTGATACCCCATGAGTGCAAGCTGCTCAAAAATCTCTGAGTTGGGAATAGAAGTGATACATCATGATCTTCCAACTGAGATGTATCTTCTAAGGAGCTTCAGTGATAGTCATGTTTGACCATCAATGATAGCAGTGATGTTACCTCCCATCAGTGTCCAGTAAAGCTTCTATCAGTAGTTCTCACAAAATATGTTTTAATGGAATAAGGTATAAGATTTCTGGCTTCTTATGAGAAGCAATAGCTGATATAATTTTGACTTAGGAAGTTCAATAACTTGATGAAATACCTCACTCCGCTGTAAGAGCCTTTTCCAAGAAACCAACCATATTGTGCTATTACAAAATGTCCAAACTACCATGAGTAAAAAAGGGTGGATTAATAATGATGTGTGTATGAATCGTATAGAAAAGTATGGACTGGCTGAGAAAGTAATTGAGTTAATTTTAGAAGACAATGTAGAGATTTTTTGACTTGACCCTAAAGAAATTTAAGTTTATCGTGAGTAAATCAAGCGAAATATAAGAAAAGATCATGAAAGTCCAAATTATCCCAAAACCCTAAAACTAGTATTTGGCGGAAATAACCTCAACGGCTTCTATTAATTACATGAAAAAATCTGTTAGGCACAACGTCTAACGGTCGCATCTAGCAGTACCAAGATCGGTCTAGCAGTACAAAATAAGCCTAGCAGTATTGAACTTCTCCACCACAATTAGCCAGTACAAACTCCAAACTTGTGTAATCATTCAAAAATAGCTTCACAAACAATCTCTCTTTCCTTTATTTATAAGCTCACATTTTAATCTCTCAATCTTTTTAACTCACTTTATTTTTTTTGGGGGGGCCCCACCTCTGTCTGTTATTTTTATTTTTCATCACACTCTCTATCTGTTTTTTAAGCTCACTAATACTCTCTATTTTTTTTGACTCACAAATTCACACAAAGTAAAGTTTTTTAGGCAACTACCAGCCCATTAAAATAATTTGAGTAGTCTTTACCAATAGCCGTTTGCTTGGACTAGCCAATGTGCTTCATTGTAAAAACATGGTGCATTGATAAACCATATAGTTTTTTTGAGTAAACAATCAACTAATAAGATTTGAGAAGATCTTTAACCAGGACGCTTGCTCTGGAGCAGTCAATTCTGATGTCTATAAAGACATGGTGAACTGATGACTCATCTGTGTGTGGTGTTTTAAAACCAACACATTAGATAAACCACATTCTCCCCTCAAATAATGCATCATTTTGAGTAACCCAATTTCACACTTCATAGTTTATTCCTGAAAGAGTTAGCACAAAACCAAGAAAAACATAATCTAAAACCTTTTTTCTTGGTTAGCAGTATTAAAATGTACTAACAGGATAACAGTAAGACATAAAAATAACTAGCAGTACTAACTATAATTAACAGATTTTTGTCAAACAGTCTTAAATATACCAAATCAGTACTAATTAATAACTAGCAGTAAATTAATTAACCAGACTTAACAGTAAACAACATTGTAACAAACTTAACAAAAACAACAAGAGATACAGGGCGATTAGGATTTAGCATTCCATTATACTTAAGACCAAGTACTAAAATTCTACCAGCATCAAAAACTTTTGTTAAGAAGATCTGCTACATTATTTCAGAGTGCAATTTAGCCATTTGAACAACTTTTAGCATTGCAATTCTCTTATAAAATGAATGCCTAATCTCTAAATGTTTTGTTTTAGAATGTTGAACAGGATTTTCTATGATGCAAATAGTACTATTATTGTCAATATAAATAACAGTATTCATGAAATTGTACCCATAGTCCAGCAGTTGGTTTTGTATCCAGAGAACCTGTCTACAGCAACGTGCAGCAGCCACAATTCAGCCCAGTAGGTGAGAATAGGCAACCACAGTTTGGTTTCTTGCAATTGCCAAGAGATCACCTATTTCCCAAAAACTGACAACCTCTCAGTGTTTTTTGACTTCCGTATCATGTGTAACTCCACATAGTCACTACTGCATGTAAGCAACTAATTCTAATGGAGAATCCGTTAGAATACCAAAAGTCCTAAAGATGGTTTCCTTTAAGGTATCTAAATATTTCTCTTTGACAAAGCTAGGGATATGGGATTTCTTTAAAGAAACTATGAAACCTTGTACATTCAACCAATACTGTATTGCAAACAATGATATCTTGCTTGATTGTTGTTAAGGTACATCAAAGATCCTATCATAGATCTATAAAGATGTTCATCAACATCAGCAGCATCTCCATCTTGAACCAAAGGCTTTTCCAAATCTATTGGAGTAGAGGCAGACTTCACATCTGTGTAGTTGTACTTTCTCAAAATCTCATTGACATATTTATCTTGACTGATAAAAATGCCTTTCTTTTTCTGTTAGACCTGTAAACCCAAAAAGAAGGTAAGTTCTCCCATAGAACTCATTTGAAACTTATCTTTCATAAGCTTCTCAAACTCATCACATAACTCCTTCTTTGTAGATCCAAAGATAATGTCATCCACATATATTTGAACAAGCAAGATATGTCCCTTTTGTCTCTTGATGAATAATGTTTGGTCAATCTTTCCTCTTTGAAAACCATTGCACAAAAGATAATTGGCCAAAGTGTCATACCAAGCTCTTGGTGCTTGATGCAAGCCATATAATGCTTTTACTACCTTATAGACTTTATCAGGATGGTCAGGATCTTCAAAACCTGGAGGTTGACATACATATACCTCCTCTTCAATCTGACCATACAGGAAAGCACTTTTTACATCCATTTGGTAGACCATAAATCCCATATAGGAAGCATAAGCCAGGAACATTCTGATTACCTCAATTCTAGCCACAGGTGCAAAGACTTCATCATAGTCTATGCCCTCTTCTTGAGTATGTCTTTGAGCAACAAGTCTTGCTTTGTTTTTTATGACAATCCCCCTTTCATCCTTCTTATTTCTGTATACCCACTTTGTACCAATTGCTCTATGACCTTTAGGTAAACCACAAAATCAGAACCCCTTTGCAGTTTGAAACTATAAAAAGTATCCTCGCTGCATTGTCTTTTTCTACCATGCGATCACTAAGAGCTTTAGAAATTCTTTGTTGGATCTTCCTGAGAAGAAGGGGAAAAAAAAAAAACAATCAAAAAGACTGTATGAAAGATCCTGATGAATCTTTCCTTCATAAATAGTACTAAGAAATCTTGTTCAGAGTAAGAATTTGTCATTCTTCTGTTTGAACAGATGATTGCTACATTACCCATCACTTGTTCAAATTGGGTGATCTTTGTGAATTCTTATGTGAGGAGTGGTAGGTACTGCATAAGATTGTGGAATGTTCCCCAATTCAACTTCTTGGTCCTCCACTTGTGTGTCTTCAGATGCATGACTAGGTCCTAACCAAGCTTCAGGGGAAAGCAGTATACTTTCAGGGAACAGCAGTACTAACTTCGTCAACTACCAGTATAAAATCAGGTCTGGCAGTATTAACTTGTTGAACAGCAGTACCATTATCCTTGAGACTGCTATCATCATGAGACTTTTCTGTAGCATCATTCTTATCTTGTAACCCATCTTTATCTTGTATTAGAGCATCATCAACAGATCTTGGTGCAGCATCACCAATATGAAGCATCCTTTCAAATTGGCATGTACAATGCATCTTGATTATCTTTGATCTTGTTTGAGAAGTTTACTAGACTCAGAAACTCCTTTGTATACCTGCAAAGTCCAATAGAAACTGTCCTTGCAACCACTGGGTACAATAATTCATTGATTTGGTTAGAGAATCAATACAAACAGCACAATTTGGACATTTCCTTCTATCCATAGGCCTTATTCTCTAAGAACCCAAATGCAAGTTTTCCTGTACTATTTTTGGTTTCTATAGTGTAGTATACCCTAAAAAGCTTTGCTACGTAAGTAAATATCCAACAAAGAAAACCTTCAATCACACTTTCTATCAAACTTTCCCAAATTATCTAAGGTTATTAAGAATAGTAACATGACAATCCTAATGGTGTTCTGAAGCTATAGCTGGTTTGAAACCTTTTTCCATCGTAAAGAGTTCATAAGGATCCTTGTTTTATGAGGCTTGACCTATTTAAGACCATTATTTTGTACAAATAGCAAGCAGTAGAACTGCTTTCTTGTCCCAAAATGTGGAAGGTAACTTAGAGGCAGCTAAACATTGTTTTCTAGCCCTCAATGATTGTCTATTCTTCCTTTCATCAGCTACAACGCATTTTGCCTGATGAGTCTAGCTACACTATATTTCTTCTTTTTAATACCTTTTCCCTACAGAAACTATCCATCACTTTTGTTTTTAAACTCTGTCCCATCATCAATTCTGATTATTTTTTACTTTCTTATCCACTAGGTTTTCTACTTCTTTGATAAAAAATTTAAGGATCTCACTTGTTTCATCCTTAGTTGTTAAAAAGAAAACCCATGAAAATCTACTATAATCATCAGTGACTACTAAGCAGTACTTTTTATGCATTAGACTACTAACAAAAGTTGGACCAAAGATATCCATGATGCAACAAAAAACAATGGCATTTAGTAATGGGATAAAAGCCTTGGTCCTTACAACAAGAGGCTTCTGTGTTGCTTGCCTTTAATGACAGACAACACAAGTTTGGTCATTCGTCAAATCTTTTTAAGGGCAGATCTCATACAAGATTTTTCTTTGACAAGTTTATTCATATTCTAAAATTTATATGACCACCTTTCTTTTCCTAAGCATTTATTCTTCAGATTTATCCATGCAACTAGAACAAGTTAAACTACTCTTTAGGAACTATGTTTTTCAATATCAAAAACTGTACATGTTAACATGTCTAGGAATTTTAAGAAGATCTGATCTTATCAGGCAACTTAAACTTAGAAAGAAGGAACAAGACATTCAAGTCTGTAAAAAGAACAATAATTCCCCGTTTTTTTTTTTTTTGTCCACACATATGTGAACACAAAGAGGTGAACTTTAACTCTTTGAACAAAGTATACATCATTAAAATCAAGATTATCAGTTTTATAGTAACCTTTGGCCAGTAATTCTAACCTCCATAAGGGCTCCTCCACAAAAGTAACAAACCTCCATCATAGACTTTAAAATCTGAAAAGCATAGGCTATGTTTCCAGTCATGTGCCTTGAGCATCCACTATCAACAAAGCCTTTATCATTTAGTTGTGAATTGCTCTGCATAAAAAAAATGAAGTTAGTTTTCTTTGGGGATCCAAGCCATTACTGACTTGAATATGCCTTGTGCATCAATGTATTTTATATTTGTTGAAACCATGATGCCACCAATAGGTTTGATGGGTCTCCAAACCAACATCATGGGGGGGGGGGGGGGGCTGAGGGCTTAACATCATCTAAATCCCCTTTCCTGACAGTAATAACAATGAATATAAATGTCCTACCGTATTAAACCCTTTGATTAAAACACCGTTTGTGTTAATGTTTGTTCTCTGAAAAAGGGCATGTGAACAATTAATTAGCCTTTATTTTGAAATTTGTCCCTTGGTCTAGCACAATGAATTGTTGATTTTTGTGGTGTAAGCAGTATAAAAAGGCCTAACAGTATTAAAAGACCTAGCAGTACTAAAAGGTCTACCAGTGTTAACAGACCTAACAGTATTAACAGGCCTTGCAGTATTAAAAGATTTTAGGCCAGTCTTCATTAAGACTGCTCTTGGAGCCATATGTTTGTGTGCACTGGGATGAGAGGTTTTAGAATAGTAGTCATTATCCTTTTTGTTATAATTATTTCCACTTACTATTCTTTTTCTCTGTTGGTTAGAGACAGTATATTAAATGAGTGATCAAAACATCACAATGAAAACATTGCTTTGTTATTAAATACAAAGTTACATCCTAACTGATTGGATTTTTGACCATTCCAGTTCCTTTGGTTTCCCCTAGGTCTTTGTGACCTGTACATCTCAGCATACTTCACTGGCTTCCTAACTGGTTTTTCTATTTTAGCAAGCAGTAGGAATAACAGTTTTCTTTTCAGGCTTAGTCTTAGACCTATCTTCTTGTGCAAACTCTTGTTCTTCATCATCTGACACCCAATCCCATAATTGGACATCATTGTTTCTTCCTAACTTTTTAGGTTCTACTCACTAACATTCTTATCTATGTAGACCTACAACTTTAACAGACTCTACAATGATTAGCAGTATAGAAAAAAACTTTCTTTTCCAATATGTGTCAACTAAGTGGAGACTCAAAAAGACTAGTTTTAAGTATCAGTCATTTGATGTTGTATCCCAAAGAGACATCAGTATTCTACTTAGAAAATAACTGACACAATAACACAACCATGGTAGGCTTTAAACTAGAAATCCCTAGGACCATACTCATGTAATCCTCAGGTTCCTTTGAATTCTTCAAGACCTGAATAAGATAAGTCTACATTTTGATTGTCTATTAAGAAATCAAAGAATGATGAGGGGTACGACATTATAACCTAACTCCTTTCCTTGCTTTTGTCAGTTATACTGACTTTCTTACAATCCATTAAGTCTTTAGCAATTTTATCAAACTTTGCAATCTTAAAATTCACCTCCCATCTTTTTCTTGTTTAACCTTTCCAAGCCAGTCCTAAGTAATCCTAACTCAATATTCTTTGCAACCTAACACTTCTTTTTAATTATAGCAATTTTCTCAGAGAACAAAATTCATGTCTTTATATTTTACCGAAATTGACCTTCTAAAGTTGCTAAACCTCTTTTGTATGTAGCTGCTTTAAAACCAGTATCATCTAATTTAACAAGCAAATCATCATACTGTTTCTTTAGAGCTTCATAGTTTTTCAGACAATTTTTTGAACAAGATTTATCATTTTTTACCTCAGAATCTGAGAATGCCATGAGAGCCATGTTTGCCTGAATCTCTTCCTCTGCCATGTCACTCCAATCAAAGCCAGCACCATCTATAGCACACATTGCCTTTTCAGAAGCATCTTCAATCTTTATTGCCTTTGTTGAGCTACCTTGATTCTAAATTTCTGTTGTCTTTACTCCTAGGTGCTCTGCATTCCCATGGCAAAAATGTTCATTTTAGACAGTATGAAACATTCAAACCTTTGATTTATCATATCCACAGTATTACATATAGCTTGTCCATCAATTATGATTTCCTTTGTAGTTCTCTAATAAACTTTCTTGCCCTCCATGCTTAGTAGTGTTGCTATTCCCACTTTAAATCTATTTCTTCCAAATCATCATTATGAAGTTGCTCAAGGTCTTCATGAACTAGTTGAACCATTTTGGTTGAGTGGTATAAAAGCATAAATTGTGCATCACTAAAGCTAGCCGTACAAATTTCAGTACTGTGCATTATTAACCTTTGTGGTATCATACTACTTCAGTGTTTTAATAGAGTATTAATATTATTATTACTTTGGCTTTGCACCTGAAGTATTACAAATGCTAAGTTTTTGTTTTTATCATCCATTGCTTGCACCACAAATTTCTTTACCTTCTGTTCAATAATTTTTAAAATTGTTGTACAAATCATCCAACCTCATAGTAATTCAATCAGTTTTTGTTCAACCAAACCTACAACATGTGTATCCCATTCAAAAGGAAAGCTCCTTAAAAATTTTACATTTAGATCTTCTGGAGGAGTAACCCACACCCAGAATTGCCAAATCTACTAAACAAGCTTTGAAGCCGGTTTAAGAATAGAAACAATTAGATTCTGAGCTTGAGCAACTAAAGTTTTCATACATTGTTTTAACAAGCCTTCTGCGTATTTCTTGTTGCTTCATTTCCATCCTAATCGAGCTTAATTGCAGCAAACATTGATGAGCCATCCAACAATACTGGTCAAGGTAAGTTGAAGTTCATTTGGCCATTGCCGATGAGCAGAAACTTCTTCCTTACATCATCTTTTTACAGTCTTTTCTTCAATAATAGCAGGCACAGTCATCTTTATTGTTGTTGATGTACCACTTTCTGGTAGTGTTGTTTCAGGAATAGGTACCCATGAATTCCCATTCTCTATGACCTCCCATAGAGCATAATCCTGGATCCAAAAATACTATTTAATCCTGATCTCCCACATCTCATACTCCCCGAGTTTGAGCATGGGAAGCTTAGCCAAAGCATTGTTCTGTGTATTCTCTAACTCCATTACTTCTAGATCAAAGTTTCTCAAAGCACAGACCTGATTACCACTTGTTGAATCCCAACCTTGATCGATTCTTTACCTGTAAAGTGTAAGTTACCTTGATTGAATCCAAATAATAACAATGTATAATACTTTGGTTTTTTATATCAAAGTGTATGCGGAATCTACACTTCAATACTCTAGAAGTATTAATCAATGAAACAGTAATTATGAACACAAGATACAACCAAACGCTTCAATATTATTGATAAACAACAATAAGAGTACTCTTGACCTAGTACTGGGGTTACAGCCTTGAAGCTATATGTTCTTGTATTTGACATCTAATAGACCAGACTTTGTATTTGCTGTATGCATGTGTGCCCGGTATGAGGCAAAGCCTACCGAAAAGCACTTACATGCAGTTAAATGAATCTTTTGATACCTAAGAGGAACCATAAATATAGGTATGTGGTATTCGAAGGATTCCTGTATTGCACTAACAGCTTATGCATATGATGGTCATGCCGGTTTCCAAGATACCAAAAGAAGTACGTCTGGCAGTATGCAGCTCTTGGGTGACAGATTAGTCAGTTGGTCGTCTAAAAATTAGAAGAGCAACGTCATATCCAGTACAGAAGTTGAATACATATCCTTATCCAGATGTTGTGCTCAAATTCTTTGGATGAGATCACAACTGACAGACTATGGTCTTGGATTCAACAAAATTCCTCTGTACTGCGATAACAAAAGTGCTATTGCCTTATGCTGTAACAATGTCCAACATTCAAGATCAAAGCATATCGATGTCAGATATCATTTCATAAAGGAGCAAGTGGAAAATGGTATGGTTAAGCTATACATCGTCACGACAGAATATCAGTTGGTAGACATTTTTACCAAAGCATTGGGACGAGAAAGACTTGAATTTCTTATCAACAAGCTTGGAATGAAAAGTATGTCTCCTGAAACTCTAAAATGGTTGGCTGAAGAATCAGAAGAGTAATGGTGGAATCTCTTCTTGTATCCCATGTAAATATATTAAATCATAAAAACTTAAAAAGATTTTTCATTTTTTTATAAAATTTTACAAAAAGAAAATACAAAATATAAAACCAGAAAATCAAATAGAAAATTTAAAAAAAAATACAAAAATATGTTTTTCATGATAGTCTTCTGAAAATCGATAATATTTACGGCTTTGGAAATGTCATTCAATAATGACATGGAGCTGTAAATAAAGTTCGAGCAGAAGTTCAAACTGTTTTCAAAACATGTCATTGGCTTGCAGTTATTTCAGACTGCACCTGTTCTTCATCTTAAAGGCAAGTATTTTGCCAAAAAGAAAACTTGACCTCACAATGGGAATTAAGTTTCTCAGGCATGATCTACTCTATGATTATGCAAAGGCTTGTGTATACTTTGATACACAACTCAAGTCTTC
>BQNB010044993.1:0-39977 GCA_026074375.1 Tanacetum coccineum
AATAACTCCTTCTGGGTCGAAGCACTCATCCTCATTAATATCGAAAAGAGGTGTGACTAGCAAAGCCGGCTCATCAAGTTTAGAAACATAAGAGTCCTCGCTCTCGATGTCCTCTAACACCTTATTAAAAAGAGGATTCACGTCACAAGAGATGTATTCTTCATCAAATTCGAAAGGAGGGTTCGAGTAAATTTTAACCTTATCTTCCGGAACGTCCTCATCGGATAGTAACTCGTCATCACTAGAGGTAAAATCTTCATTTGAATTGAATAGAAGGTTATAGAAAGTCATAGATTTTTCCTCAGAAACATTAATGGGTGATAAATCATTATACGAAGGTAAATCACAATCACTATCACTCCCGGATGTATCCTCGGACTCACTTGGGATTGGGACAAGATCCTCAACACTAGACTTTATTATTTCGTCTGATTCCTTTTCAGGAATAGTGCTAAGATCCGCATCCCCCATGATAAGAGAGTCCTCGGGCTCCATAGTCGGTAAGACGGGTGTGATTGGAGGAATTTGAAAAGTAATTTCATTCAAAGGGATAGTACTCTCCTCGTCATCATCGTCATAATCGTAAATATTATTGAAACGTCGTGAAGGCTCGGGAGTATGAGTACTAACATTAGCTGCCTGCTCTCATTGAAGTATCCTCTCAGACAATGATTGCATAATGTTAAGTAGTTCATTCCTTAACTCAATCTTAAATTCATCATTCGTCTTCTGCTGATTAAGGTCTTCTTGAATACTCTAAGGCTGATGATTGATAGAATACTGCGGGGGTTGGTCAAAACCGAAAGAGTTAGAATTAGGCTCAAAGTAGTTTTGATTCATTCACAATTTTCACAGCAAAGATATTGTTGTGAAAACTTGGTGAATTTTGTGGATAATAATTATCACCAAAGTTTTGATTGTAACTCGGTTCCTGCTCATAGACAAGCGGGAACCGTGGCGGACAATCAAACCCATAGTGAGAATCGTTCCCACATAACTCACACGAGTATGTCTTGTACTGGGGCTGTGGAGGATGGTTGAAAAAGTTAGGCGTTTCATTATAAGAATAAGGATTTAAGTCATAGACAAACTCATTTCCGGATCCTACACTACTACAGCCAGGACGGTTTCCACCATTAAACGGACCTCCACACCACGAGCAACCAAAATGGTTATACGAAGACATGTCGAAGAATTAAACGGATAAGAGGATAAAGAAGATAAGAATTAAATGAAATAAGAGGATAAAGGAGAATATTTTTTTATATTTTTATAGAGATAATAAAAATAAAAATGAAAATATTTTTGGTATTTTTTTAATATTTAAAAAAAGAAAAGGAAAAATAAAAATAAAATAAGAAAAATATTTTTTGGATTTTTATTTTTTAATAAATACGAAAATAAACTTTCCAAAGAAAGGATCTTCAATGCACTAACTCGAAACACCACGTAAAAGTCGTACAACTTTCCTCGGTAACGACGCCAAAAACTGTTTCATCGTAAACGACTAGTCGAGTAATATAATATAGTAATCACGTCGGATAAAAATTACTTTAGGAAAAGTAATAATCGATCCTCCGAATGTCGTGTCCCAACGAGAGATGAATTTAAAATTCACGAAAATGTTTTCAATTTAATGCTTGAATATCTTTTAATTTTTGGTTTTGGATTAAAACTAAAGATAACGATAAACTATATTATTCTAATTAACAAGCAAGCTAATAACATGAAAAAAAAATATAAAGAAAAACATGCTTGTCAAGTAAAAGTGAATAGATTCTTAAGTGTGAAGTTTTAGATCTTAATGACGAATTAATATCCGTCTAGCGTGAATGTTCCTTAAGTGCGGCTTAGGTTTACACGAATTTAAAATCTTAGATAGACAAGTTTCAAGAAATTAAATGACAAGTAAAGTAAAATGCTTTTTAAAATAAATGACAAGTATTTAAATTGCATTAAAAGTAAATGACAGTATGTAAATTAGAAAATTCTATGACTATTATTTTTTTAAAACCTTTTTAAAACCGCACTTTAATTCCAAATCACTAAATCATTAACAAGCAAATTAACTACTCGCTACTCATTATGATAAAATAAGCAAAGCAAAAAATTTTATACTAAAGCTAACTAATTAAATGAAAAAAAAAATAAAAAAATCGACGCATTGAAGAGCCGCAAGTAAAGATAACCACATGATTTACTTTAGCTAAAACAAATACGTCAAATTCGGTCTATGCTAATTAAACCCTTAAGCTCCACGCCTCGTGAGTTGACCGGTACCAAAATTACAAAACACAAAACTGTTATGTTAAACAGTAAACAGAGCTAGCAAATTGCAATTCCTATTTCTCTATTAGCAGGTTTAACCGAATCCAATTCTAACTAAGGCCCAACATACATTGCAAGCCCCAATCAACAAACAAGTAACGTGGCCCAATTAAAACTTTGACAAACCTAATAGAGTCCTAGATGAAGTCCAAATCAGTAACCAATAAAGCCCAATGATTTTCGAGATTGAGATTATATCTAGCGCAGCTGTAGTAACGAGTAACAAGAACAATTTCACAATTTCTAAGCTATACATACACCTTTAATAAGCTAAACTAGAACTTAATAAGAAAAGTTAATGATAAGCTAACAAAACATGACAACAAAAGCAAGCTATGGTTGAACTTTATATTAAACTTTTAACATCGAACCATTAAATGAGATTAATAAGCTAACACGAGATCGAAATACTATTAATTTCATCAATAAGCTAAACAAAAATTGAAATAAGCAATAACTAGATCGCATCCATGATAAACCGAATAAGCTAGATCTAAATTTTACCTTGCAATTAATATAAGCTTTAAACAAAAATGAAATAGCTAATACACAACTAATTCGAGTGAGAGATGAAGCTTAAAGAAACAATAAGTAAATCTTATTTCCAAATAAGCTAGATCGAAAACTTATTAATAAACTTATTAGATTTGAACTTACACAAAGAATTAGTAAAGAAATCCCATAAGCTATGAAATAACTTATTTGATTTCTAACTTATTTCTGAATAAGCCAAACGAATAAGCTCAGAGGATAAGTTTAAGAAGGAGCTTATTAAGAAAAATAAGCCGAAAGAAAAGAAAAAGAATTAAGCCAAAAAATTAAGCACTTCAAACACAAATCTTCATTTCATTTAAACCAATAAGCGACGAGTTTACAAATAAGCTAAACGAATAAGCTGGAATATAACTACAATAAGCTGGAAAAACAAAAATAAGCTAAAACTACACTTTAATAAGCTAAAAATAAGAACAACTAAACTAAAAAAAAATAAAAGACTAGGTGATAAAAATTGAGGGGAGGCGAGTACATTTATAGAGCCAAAGAGGGGGTGATATGTAAAATGAGACTAATCATTTGAGAAATAAGTAGCCAATCATTGGCCATATTCCTCGTTCACACGAATCGCAATGAAATGTAGATATTGATCCACCGGTACTTGATCGCCACGTGACCATTTATGTTGCTTCTATCCAACGCTAGTTTTTCGTCCGCTTGATTTCATTTTGAAATGAATTTGAAAGTAAGAGTTGGCTTCACCACGTGGCAACACACAATTCGTCCTTTCCATTTTATAGTGGGATGTCACGTGCAATTTCTTTAATTTAATTCAAGGCACATGCCCATGACATGGGCTGACGTCACCTTCAATCTATATACTATCAGTTTTATTTCTTCATGTTGGGCTCATAGTTGGGCTTATGTAATAATGGGCTGGCATGGCCCATAAAATGGGTCACGGGTTGGCCCAATAAGACCCGAGAGCACCGTTGGACTCGTTTTCTCGCGCTCTTTCCACTGGTATGCTCGGGGACTTTTCACGAATTCATCTTGGCTTTGAGTAATAATTAAACTTGACCAAACTGAGGCCGATAATTCCCGTTTTTGCACCGTTTTCAATCTTTTTTCCTGCAAGACATAAAAAATACCAAACAAACATATTTGTAATATAATAAAGCATATTTTAGCATTTTTAGTCCGATTAATAGTGTTTTCCGGGTTATAAAAGATATGTATTTTAGCGAACATCATTCTCCTGTTTGAACGCCTTACTCTGGGCTGCTAGTATCATCTCTTTCACTCCGGACTGAATGGTCATAGCCATTGCTCGAACACGTCTAGGTTTCACCCGCTTCTTCCTACTTAACGCATCAGCCACCACATTCGCCTTACCAGGATGGTAGCGAATCTCATACTCATAATCACTAAACAGCTCGATCCACCTCCTTTGGCGTATATTTAACTCCTTTTGGTTGAAAATATGCTGAAGGCTCTTGTGGTCCGTGTAGATGACACTCTTCGTGCCATACAAGTAATGCCTCCAAGTCTTAAGATCAAACACGATAACTCCCAACTCTAGGTCGTGTGTTGTATAATTCTTCTCATGAATCTTCAGTTGTCTCGATGCATAGGCGATTACCTTGCCTCTTTTCATGAGCACACAACCTAGTCCTTGATTCGATGCATCGCACTAAACTACAAAATCTTCAACTCCATCCGGTAACGACAGTAGGAGCATCCACAAGATTATTTCTTCAAGGTTGAATCGCTTGTGTCCTTCTTTTTCCCCACTAACTTTTGGTTTTTCTGAGTTCCGCGATAGTTAGGGTTTAGCAATCTGGAGCAAAATTCACGAAGAACTGACGATTATAGCAGCTAATCCAAAAACGATCGAACTTCCGACGGCGTTGTAGGAGCTTTCCAATTTTTTACCGCCTCTATTTTACTTGGGTCCACGTGAATACCTCTCTGGTTTACCACGTGTTTAAGGAAATGCACTTCCTTTAGCCAAAACTCGCACTTGGAAAACTTCGCATACAGCTTCTCCCTTCTCAGTAATTCCAACACCAACTTCAAGTGAACTTCATGCTCTTCCTTCATCTTTGAGTAGATCAAAATGTCATCAATGAAGACAATGGCAAACTTATCTAGATATGGTTTGCACACCCGGTTCATCAAGTCCATGAAAACCGCTGGTGCATTGGTTAACCCAAAAGGCATAATCGTAAACTCAAAATGTCCATACCTCGTTTAAAATGCGGTCTTTGGAATGTCATCTTCATGCACACGTAGCTGATGATATCCTGACCGAAGATCTATCTTAGAGAAAGAACATGCTCTTCAGGCTGATCAAATATGTCATCGATCCTCGGGGTGGGATAACGGTTTTTAATAGTTATTTTGTTCAGCTCCCTATAGTCGATACACAAATGAAAAGATCCATCCTTCTTCTTTACGAATAACACAAGTTCTCCCCACGATGAATGACTAGGTCGTATGAAACTCTTGTCTTGCAACTCTTAAAGTTGCCCATACAATTCTTGCATTTCTGAAGGTGCTAGACGATATGAAGACTTCGCGACCGGCGTCGCTCCAGGAACTAAGTCTATACGGAACTCAACTTGTCGTTGCGGTGGTTGCCCCAACAAGTCTTCCAGAAACACATCAGTAAAATCTCGCACCACGGGTATATCACTTATCCTATGTTCATATACCTTAGCGTTCATTAGCGCTTTGGCGGCTTTCCAAATACGTTCCCTATGAACTCGAAATATCCCACCCTCTTTTATCGGTATCTCTACTACTTTCTCGTGACACACTATAACAACCTTATTCTTGGACAACCAATCCATCCCCACATTCACATCAAAACTTCCATGACCCAACGGTAATAGTCTATAGTGAACAAGTAATTTCCTAGTTCTAGTTTGCAATCACGAATAACCCTATCAACTTCTCTACACTAATTACCATCAGCTATTCTATCGCTACTAGGGTTTACAATTACAAGGTTCCACATTTAGGCAAGGCGCAAACTTAGTAGATATAAAACTAATCAGCTCCAGAATCGAAAAGAACAGTAGCAAATTGATTGTTTAAAGAAAATGTACCCATCACAACTTTGGGATCCTGAAGAGCCTCTACTGCATTCCTATTAAATGCCTTTCCTCTTGCTTGGTTCCCATTGTTTCGGGTGTTCTTGTTTCCCTCCAAAGCCAACGGGTTCCTTGCCTGTCTAGTTGCTTGTTTCCACTTGGGGCAATCATATACAAAGTATGCTTCAAAGAACTCCTAATTGTATAGCATGCTTTGTATTCTGCCCCATCTTCACTGCATTCACAAGCGCCACTTGCCTAATCGGTGCCCAACACTGTCTCGTAAAATGACCCGGTTTCTGGCAGTTATAGCACAGCTTACAAGGTGTATTCTCTGGGTCGAAAGTATAACACTTAGCACACTTAGGGTAGGTGTTCGCATTATCGTTCTTGGGAGGAACTGTCGCCACAAACCCTAATCGGTCTTAGATTTTCTTATTTGCTGGTCTTTCCACGGTTGTACTCCCGTGCTTTACTTGATTCCTTCCTATCGCTTTCCTTCTCATTCATTTTCACTTAGTCATGTCCATCAACGGATAGCCTCATCCGTGGTATCCGCCGTCAAGATAGCACTCTGAAATAGTAGTTAGCTGGGTTCCCCTAATATACCATAGATTTGAGGTCCAACACTATGGATGTACCTCTTGATCGTGTAAGATTCAGGGAGTTAACTAAGTGAGGAATAGTTTGGCAGGTACATGAAACTGTTAGTATGGCGCATGATTGCTCCTCACCATAGTGTTGTTCTAAAATCGTTCTCTATTTCTCCATCTCGTTGCTTTGGACAGAAACTCTCTACAAAGCAAGGCCTTAAAATCATTACCCATTGCAGCTTCATCGAAACTCTCGTTCTGGACTTGTGGTGTTCCACCAGGTCAAAAGCTTTGTTCACAAACAAATAGCAGATACATCACCTCGGGTTCGCAGTAAATACACTGTTATCCATCACCGACTACATCTTTCTATCCAACAGGTGATCATACTGTACCCTTTCCATCAAACTCCTTAGGGTTATCAAGTAGTGAAAGTCTTGTTAGGGAACATCATCGTTCCCACCATTCCATTTCCTCATTCCCATTGTTACATTAGGCTGTCACTTGAGTGGACGATGTTGAGGATTGGTATTCATGCATTGCTGTGCATTTATTGTAGCAATATCAGGATTGGGTTCTGGGCTCGCTTCCGGGGTTGGGTTTTGACGCGTAGTTCGAACCATGTTTCTATAAGGAAAGGAATAATATACATTAAACGGGGAAAGACGAATTTCGATCCTATACTTCTATAATAGTGTATCTTATATATAAATATATATTATATATATATATATCAATATATAAATATTTATATATATATTATATTATTATATATATACATACACATATACGTACAAACATACAACTATCATAATACTATACACCAATGTGTCAACACTAATCAATGTAATCATACTTGCAAGTCCACTTGTGATGGGGCGCTTGAATAATTATGTTGGCCAACATAAATATTGAGGCTCCCAAGCACAAACGTACTCCTCATATGACGACACTTCCTAGTTTAACACAACATTCATATACGATTCATTTAATCACATAACAGCACATAAGGAAACAATTTCAACCATAACTCCATCCATTCATAAAATACTAAATCAATATCCAATATTCGAAAATAATAATTCCTAAAATATGGTTCTGACTAAAGACCGACAAATAAACCTAAAATGGATGACAAAGAGGATGCCCTAAGGTCAACTACTAGCTGTGGATTAAAGATCCGAGTCGCTGTCTGATATCACATACTCTATTTTTTCCCAAACTTCCTTCAACCCTTCATTCTCCTCCACTTCTTCTTTCGACGAATGGTATCCCCCCCCCCCCCCCCCCCTTGGAAACTTAGAGATTTCTCCATCTTTTGAAATCATCGTCATCTCCCTCACTAGGATCCATTTTCCTCCTACTTGTTTCTTAGTCAACTTTGCTTCAATTCGGCGCGGATATAGACCTTTCGGTATTTAGACTTTACAGTTCGTATGCTTCATCCTAAGCTTCGTTACTGGATCAGTAAAACGCTTGAGTCCAGTTGCGAAGGTGATTCTCCAACGGAACTTCTTATTGAAAAAGGAAGGTATAGCTAACTAATAACGAGACAATACACACTAAATCAGCTATGGGTAGGCAACAAACTAAGGCGAAAACATAACAAAATAAGAAATATAAAAGCTACGCAAAATAGAGGGGAAGCATAGTAGTTATAAAAAAATAAACACTTAAGCCCTAAATGCATCTACATGAAGGACCCCTAGGTTATAGTCTAGGCTCAACCACCTACTTTTTATAACAAAGGCTCTGATACCAATCTGTCGCACCCCGCCAAGGCAGAAACGCGCAGGCCGACGAGATAAAGGAATTCGCTCACATTTGGCGTCTATAAGAGAAACTAAAACATGCATAAAAGACAAGGTATAGACACGCAATGTCATGAAAATACCCAAACACATCAACAAAATCCAAAAGGTGTTTGACATTGAAATGAAGGCAATTCATGCCAATGTCATGACATGCAAACATTCATACATTCTAACAAAGTAAAAACAAATTAACATTCATCATCCAAAACAAATAACGAAATCTAGAATAACTAAACTTTTGCCAGACTGATTTGGTCCATCTAGCCCTTTTCCTAACTTTAATCTCATCTGCTGAATACCTGAATATGACGCTTATTCATCTTCACAATGGTTGGGAGAAACATAGTTTTCAGACACTCGATATTCAATCCTTTTCATAAATCTTAAACCGAATTACTGTGATTATAAAACAATACTTTCGCATGACAATTATGCTAACTAACATACAAGCTAACATGCAATTCAATCCAATCAACCAATCAAACACCAAGCAGATGACCTTAATCTCTCTTGGATCATACCAAATCCTTTTCCCTCTAGCTCAGGCCATGGATACTCGCAAGTAACCCTCCTGACTAGGCAACAATACATCAATATCATATCACATAACATGTAGCACATAACGCATATCAGTCATATAATAGTCCATGCATTTACACTAACATATAATCACAACAATTAAAACATATTTCAACACTTGCATCATTTCCATCCCAAGTTTAAAACGCAGTAAAAAGTAGGACTATGTAACTCACCTGAATGCTCAAAATGCAGCTTCCAATTCCTATTACGCAACTATACAAATAAATAAACACGGTTACACGTGACCAAGCAAAAAGCTCTAGTCCATGTAACACACATATGATGGATGTTTAAGGGTGTGATTAACCATCATGGGTCACCTCGACACCATGCCCAACCTTAACTACTTCATTAACACATTACACTAGTTAACTACAATTTGTTCAAAAGTTACAGAATTTTAGTGTGACTTTACCCTCTTAAAACCCTTACTTGTTGACTTTCATAAATTATACCAAAAATCATCTAAGTTCATTTATGAGTTTACTAACTACCTTGTGATTCTCAACCACTCATTACATGTGCAACTATCCTAAATAAAAAAAAAAATAACAAGCGAATCCAACTTCTACAAAATGTCCAATTCGGATCTGATTGCACACTAAAATGTATGACATTGAACTGTATTTTGTCAAGACGGATTACCAACTGGCCGACCTCTTCACCAAAGCTCTTCCAGTAGACCGATTCAACTATTTGGTTCGTCGCCTTGGTATGCGCAGTTTATCTCCTAAAGAACTTGAACGTCTTGCAAAATCTCAGTAATTCTTTGTATATATTTTATCAGAAAAACAAAATACAAAAATATAAAACCAAGAAAAACAAAATATAAAAATATAAAACCTATAAAAACAAAATACAAAATCAAAAAATTTCAAAAATACAAAAAGAATCTTCTCCGACATGTCTCTCGACAATCGATAACATTTGCGCACCTAGAAATGTTGATTAATATTAACACAGGTGAATAAATGAAGTTCGAGCGAGAGTTTCAAATGCTTTCAAAACATGTCCTTTCATTTTTTTCTCTACGACTTCTAAGTAAATGTCAGCTTAGGACTCGGTCTCCAAAGAAAGGAAAATGTTCATTTATGTACATTTATCCTAAACAACGGGAAGCTCATATCTTCTCGGTCTTGAGCAAAGTCATATAAACATTCAAAGTTTTGAATGCTCAAGAGAAGTTCTAAGGAAAATGATGGTAAATAAGATATATCTCACATATTTTCCTGTTGAGCACAATTTTTCAAGATATTCTCAAAAAGAAAATTTCAAATTCTTTCAAAATTGTGTGCTCAACAAACTCCCACTCCAAGTTTTCAATCTATTCTATAATTGAGGGGGAGTATAATACTATGATTCATTCTGCATGCACTCCTGTTCTCCCCAGACTTTGTTAGGCTCATGTGAATTCCGGACATTAACTTGTTTTAATTCACTAATTGTCAAAAATTGTAAACACATATGCAATTTTTGAGGGGGAGAATAGTGATTAAAATGTGATCAATACGGATTAATAACGGATACGATCTTCAATCTATAAGTGCGTTCCTAAACCTCGCATGTGCAAAACTCTTTCATAATATGATGCATATGTGTAGGGGGAGCTTTTGGTGATATAGAAAACTCTCAATGTGTAATAAATGACTTCTCGAACACGTTGATTGATTTTTCAATGGTTTTATGGCTACAATGGATATACCAAATACCGACCAACTGTTGTCTCGTACGGGGTTATAAGGCGGTTAAGGTTAGGAATTTCTGTTCCATGGAGGGATCTACCCAGGAACTTTCCACTAGATAGAGTAGAAGTCCTAGGTATGATTGAAAAAAAAAGGAGTAAAGTGAGATTGGGAAGAATGTTATCCAAGGCATGAGTTATCACCAGAACAATCCCAACAAGGTGATAATGAGGACGCGTTGGTTTAACATTGAAGGGGTTGAAGAATGAAAAAGAATTGAATGGATAAAGGGTGTAAAGAAAGAAGCCCTCCATACAACCTTAGGCAGAAACCGGGTCAATGCATAATCTATCGGTAATCACAAAGATGATTCTGATATTGAAGACAAGTCATCATGGACCCAGTGATGCAATGCACAACCCTCCTTAGCCACTCAGAATCTCTCAAAAGATTTCTGTTTCATTTCTCACGGAGATCAACACATTTCTATCGGCTTTCTCATTCCGAGATCGTTGATATTGAAAAGGTGGCAGTCCGCTCCAGCCTCCGATTACCAAATAACAAATGTGCACTTATAGAGTCTAGAGCCAACGAGATCCATCAAAAATCTCACTAGGACACAAATTCCAATATACAAAATGTTGTACATCATTATACAACATTTGGTATCATTAAGTCCTACGCATTATCCTTGTGATAATTGCCAGAACATCAGAGTGATACTCTTTAGTATTCACAGTGAAGATGGAAATCCTTCTTGAGCCAACATCAAACAAGCTCTTGGTAGGTGACTTGCGAGATTCTATATGAATCAAACTTGTGTCAACTGGAAAGAAACGATGGTGCGATTCTACATGAATCAAACTTGTTCCAGTAATATGAATTGACGACTCAATCAGAAAGATAGTAACTATCTGATTCACTCTTACCGTGTTGTCTGCTTTGAGACGCTCCGGTAACGAGAACGGCTAGTGCAGCTGCGAAACCCTGTCAAGGAGATTCTTTTGAATTCTACCTGATCACAGGCAGTATTTATACTGATTAACGGGGAACCGTGGTTATTGCAACCATATTCGACGAAGTGACAAAGACACTTTCGTCCATATATGTTTATCTCTAACCTATACTTGCAGGTTTTCCTGACGGTAGCAGCTTCTAGTCCATGACGAGTCAAGATTCAAGACCTCATGCTCAATCCACAAAGATTAATACATGATGAAAGCTCAAACTATCAAAGTCTTCCGCAATCTCTGATGAACAAGCACTTCCTCATAAGAACATTTTGTGGTACAAGTAATCATGTTAAAAGAAAATGTTGAGGGAGATTGTTAGCAAGCTTTCAAGATCTTGAGCATGAGGGTGGAGACACAAGATCGTAAGGCGGCATAAAGATTCAAGGATAAAGATTTAGAGATCTCAGTAGTCAAGACAAATCAAGGCCAAAGACCATGATATCAGTATTTTGTCAAAGAATATCAAGTTAAAGATCAAGATCCAAGATCACAAGCATGCAAATTTAACTTCAAAAGGAATTCCCAAGAATACAAGGCTCCAAGACTCAAGACGTCACAAGAAGGATCCACAATTGAATGACCACCCCCTTAGGGGGAGATTGTTAGCCATGATATTTAGTAAAGTGATGGTCATTTTACAATCCCGAGCCTTGTATAGGAAAACGTAGTTTTCGGGAGTTTAGTTAAGCTAGTTGGGCCTAGTTGTCGGGCTCAAGCCCATTTGTGTTAAGAACCGGTCCAACTCAAAGCCCACAAGAATAGTCCTCTCTTGTATCTATTTAAAGCCCTCTCCAAGTGTGGAGAGGGTGTTGCTTCTCATTTTTCTTTTCATGAACAAGTAACCATTTTTCTTTTTTACTTTCTCTCTCTAAAATCTTTTTTCTTATTTTGTGTTTGGTGATGAAATGATATCCTAACAAGATCATTGGACTATTTAGATGTAGTCTCAAACCTAGTTTGAGCATCTACACCCCCAATATGGTATCTTGGCACCTGGGATGACTATCTGAACCAATTCCCTAAGGACTTGGCTCATTAAGTATTGCCATGGATTGGGTCCTATTGATGTTACCATTGTCCTGCTCTGCTTCTAAGCTAGAAGCAGTAGTGGCAGCCTTTTCTATTCTGTCACCCAACTCCTTATGGACAACCTCATCGCTAACCTTTAAAGGGGGACCACTAGACTGAGGTATCTTGGTGTCCTGACCTCTTTTAACATGCCTAGATGTTTTGATTATTTTTAACACATTTTTGATGTTACATGTGCTTCCATCCATGCTTGACTGCATATTGACATAAGTAGCCTCCCCTTAAACAAGACTTCAGAGGTGAAGCTTTCAACATCAGGTACTCAATATGCTTAGCCTGCAAGTGTTAGTCCAAAGCCAAAAATACACAATCCAAAGTATTTTCTTCTTGACAGTATTAATTATGACTAACAGTTTTAACAAGCAGTCTTAAGTATAACTAGCATTACTAATTATACTTAGCAGTACTAATTGACAAGACTAAAAGTACTAATCCTTTACAAAACTTTTACAAAGACATAGAGAGATGTAGACATTAAGGATTAAACATTCTAATACTTGAGACCAAGTACTAAAACCTTCCAGCATCAAAACCTTTTGTAAGAAGATCTGTAACATTATGATCAGTATGATTTTTAACCATTTGTATTAACTTTTTAGCATTGCAATCTCTTATAAAATGATGCCTAATCTCTATATGTTTTGTTTTAGAATGTTGAATAGGATTTTCAATAATGCAAATAGTACTATTATTGTTAATATTAATGATAGTATTCATGAAATTATACCCATAATCTAGCAATTGATTTTAAATCCAGAGTACTTGTCCACAGCAACTAGAAGCAGCCACATATTCAGCTTCAGTTGTAGAGGTGGCAACCACAATTTGCTTCTTACACTGCCATGATATCAACCTATTTCCCAAAAACTAATAACCTCCAGTTGCAGACTTCCTATCTTGAGTTGCTCCAGCATAGTCACTATCAGTATAAAAAACTAGTTCAAATGGAGAATCCCTAGAATATCAAAGGCCTAATGTTGGTTTGCCTTTCAAATATCTAAAAATTCTCTTGATTGTTAAGAGATGGGATATCTTTGGTGTAACTTGGAATCTGGCATATGCACATACTTCAAATATAATATCTGGCCTAGATGTTGTGAGATACATCAAAGACCCAATCATAGATCTATAGAGATGTACATCAACATCATCAGCATCTCCATCTTTGACTAAATGCTTTTCTAAATCAACTGGAGTAGAAGCAGACTTCACATCAGTGTAGTTGAATTTCTTCAAAATCTCAGCTACATATTTATCCTGTCTGATAAATATTCCATCTTCCTTCTGTGTTACCTATAATATTTAGAAGAAAGTAAGTTCTCCCATAGAACTCATCTGAAACTTATCCTTCATAAGCTTCTCAAATGTAGTACACAACTCCTTGTTTGTAGAGCCAAAGATAATGTCATCAACATAAACATGTACAAGCAAAATATCTCCTTTTTGCTTCTTGATAAACAATGTCTGATCTATATTCCCTCTTTTAAACCCATTGCCTAACAGATAGTTAGCCAAGGTTTCATACCATGCTCTTAGAGCTTGATGCAACCCATAAAGTGCCTTGACCACCTTGTAAACTTTATCTGGATGGTCAGGATCTTTAAATCCTGGTAGTTGAGTAACATAAACCTCTTCCTCAATGGTTCCATATAAGAATCCACTCTTCACATCCATTTGATATACAAGAAAACCCATAAAAGAATCATAGGCTAAAAACAATCTTATTGCCTCAATACTTGCCACAGGAGCAAAAACTTCTTCATAGTCTATACCTTCTTCTTGTCTATGATCCTGTGCAACCAACCTTGCTTTATTCCTAATCACAATCCCTCTTTCATCTTTCTTATTTCTGAAGACCTATTTTTTTCTAATGGCCCTTTTCCCATTAGGCAAATCCACAAGTTTCCAAACCTATTGGAGCTTGAATTGCAGTAGTTCATCCTGCATTGCTTCCACCCAAGATGAATTAGATAGAGCTTTAGCAATGCTTATGGGTTCAATCTGTGATAAGAAACAAGCATATAAACAAGTATTCAGGGTATCATGTATTTTCTGTTCATATACAGCACTAAGAAATCCTTGTTCAGAAGTAGATTTTGTCATTCTTCTTGTCTGAATAGTGGACTTCACATCACCAATCACATTTCTAATTAGGTAATCTTTATGGATTCTTGTATTGGGAGTGGTTGGAACTGTATAGGAATTAGTGATGTTCCCCAAATCAACTTCTGGTTCATCTTCATCACTAAAGAACTAAACATGAGTGGTCTCAAGTGTATAAGTAGCTCCTAATTTGAACATGTCTTTAGGGCTATCTAGTTCATATGAGCTAGCAGTATTCACTGATGGATCAACAGTATTAAGTTTAAAACTACCAGTATTAACTTCAGGACTGACAGTATTAACATGTTGTCCAGCAACATTAACTTCTTTAGGACTGTTATCATCTTTAGACTTATCTTTTTCATCACTCTCATTATGTAGACCATCTTCATCCTGCTTTTGATCATCGACAACAGATTTTGGTTCACCATTACCAACATCCTTAGAAGGTGAATCAAAGTATGAAGCATCTTTTCAAATTGGCATCACAATGCAATCTTGACTGATTTCTTCTTTCTGAGTAGATGTACCTGCATCAAGTTCTCCTTGTATACCTGCAGATTCATTTGAGATTGTACCTGCAGCTACTGGTACATAATTCATAGATTGGGTTAGAGAATCAATATCTAACAGCCACTTTGGACCATTCTCTTTTATCATAGGCTTATTCTCTAAAAACCCAATATGCAAGTTTTCTTCTACCCTCCTGGTTTTTGTGTTATATACCCTAAAATCTTTACTACTTAAGGAATATCCAACAAAGAAACCTTCATCACTTTTTGTAACCTTTGCCCTTTTTTTGTTCTGAATATTTCAGTAATAGTCCTTTGACTATTTGACTTTTGTCAGTTTATTCAGATTTTGTACCGTGTTGACGGTGGTGATTTTATGAGATACGTGATGATTTGAGGTTTATTATGATTAATAATCCTTTTTGAAAGGTATTATTATGTTATGTGTATTCCGGGTGGTTTGACCCGTAAATTTTGAGAAATGCCAAAAAACGAGTCTGATACGTCCGTTAATGTCCAAATTGAATTTTGAAGGGTTTAAAGTGTAAATATGGCAAGTAAATACTCTAAGTTAATGGAAAAGTATTTTTAAGGTAAATAAAAATGCTTTTTAACTTTGGGGTAAATGTTACGGTTGAGTTTTACGAGCTTTTAAGTGATTTTGACACGAAAAGAAAGGCATGGGACTCCCTTGGATCCCTTGACCGGTTATGGGAAGAATAGGGAACAACATGGCTAGTTTTTAGGAGTTGTGTCTAAAGGTGTACACATATATTCCATATGCTAAGAGATTTCCACTCATTTTCATTTCATTTAAAAAAAAAATAAACACACACTTGTGTGTGTCCTATGTTCGTCCGCCACCTACAACACACACACACTTATAAATTTTGAACTTTGATCAAGAAAACATGAAGACATAAATATTTGAGGTTGATTCTAGTGTTTGGTTATTCATTTAAACAACGTTTGGGTTGTCCGGTTCGTGTCAAAATCTACAAATTTGAAGATTTTCTTGTAAGTTTTCAAATTTAAATTTTGTTTGTCTTTTTGGGTTTATTTTGATGCATAGATGTTAGTTTTACAAGTTGATCGTTGTGAAAATTGATTTTTAGAAGCGAAACGAAAGAAAAGGGTGTGTTCGGTTCGTGTAATAAAAGAAAGAAAAAGAGGGTTTCTGTAGTTTTGATGTTGTGGTCGTGATGGTTGAATAATATATGATGCTAGAATGCTTATTTTGATAAGTTGCTTGTATAGCTTATTCGGGCTTATTTTTAAGCTATTTCTTGGCTTATTTAGGCTTAAAGGCCACGTGTAAATTCCCAAAGTCACTAGGAAAGTTATTTTGATTATTTTTGTGTTATCATATGTTGTGGACTATTTTTGAGGATTATGGTAGTAACCAAAAGCGATACGTAGCTTATTAGCTTATTTTAAAGCTTAATATACGTATTTTGAAGTTTATGGACTCACGGCCCAATAAGTCTATTTGAGCCACGGCTTAATAGGAGGGCTTATTGTGTTCCAGATTATTTCTACATGTAAGTATAAACTTATATATGTAAATGGGCCTTGGTTTTGGGCTTTGATCGTATTTTGGACTTATAAATACTATAATGGACCCTTGTTGGGCCTTAAGGCCCAATAAGCGATATTTGGTCATTTTAGGAGCTTTGACGGACTTTTGAAAGTGAAAATGTATTTACGAAGTGATATTGAATGATATTTTGGAGGAAATGTGTTGGTAAGTGTTAAATATTGAGATTTTTGGAATTTTGTCGAAAAGTGTCGAATTTGTAAAAAATTGTTAAAAATAAGGTTTGAAAGCTTGGAAAACGTTGTATAAACGTACGGGTCATGTCAAAATTTCGTAAAAATTTTATACTTAGAAATTTCTTAAAACATGATTTTTGATTTTTAATAATAAAATATTATTTTATTATTTTATTTAATTAATAAATTCACTAAAAGACAACTAAGCAGTACCTTTTCTTGTTAATGCTTTCTACAGAGACAGGTCCAAATAAGTCCATATGAAGTAATTCTAGGGGCTTTCTGATGATTCATTCTAACTTGGCCTTACAGGAGGCCTTGTGTTTCTTACCCTTCTTGTAGGCAACACAAGTGTGTTCATTCACAAAAACTTTTGAAGGTAAACCTCTAACTAGGTGACCTTTAACAAGTTTATTTATATTTTTAAAATTCACATGACCTAATCTCCTGTGCCATAATTTAGGCTCATCTTGCTATTGCATTACGCATAAAACAAGTTATACCTCCAGAAGGAATAATGTTCTTTAAATCTAAGCTGTACACATCATCCTTTCTAGGAGCTCTAAGTACAACTTGACTTTCATCAAGAAGCTTAAAGCTAGGAGACAAGATAAGGCATTCAGACTCAGTAAAAAGGACACTATTTTTCTTGTCACACAATTGTGAACGAAAAGAAAAGGTTAACTTAAGTTCACTCCAAATAAACATCAACAAAGTCTTAAATTAGCAGTGTTTGATTCTTTACCTTTCCCTTTTATTTTACCTCCTTTTGGATCACTTCAAAAGCACAAAGCCTCCATTGAAATCTTCATAGTCTGAAAGATAAGCTTTGTTTCCAGTCATATGGCTAGAGCAACCAGTATCCACCACTGCATGATCCTAAAACAATATCTTTGGATTGCCCTAAACAAAAAAGTAAGAGAATTAGTATCTCTTAGGGATCCAAGCCATTACAGAATTGGAAATCCCTTTTGGGTCAACATACTCAACCTTCTTGAGCATGAATGATCCACTGTCTTTGGACACATGATCTAAGTAATTTCCCTTAGGCCTCCAAACCTATCTTGACCTTTTAAAGTCAGTATCTAGCTTACCCTTACCAGTATTAACTACTGCTCTTGTCCCAGCAGTAGTCATATTTTGAACCCCAAAAATTTTAACATCTTGTTTGAAGTCTTTGGGTCTAAAGCTGTTTGTTAGTAAGACCTGCATGATAGAGAACATGAGCCTCTTGGTCTTACATTGTCCATTCTTGGGTAAATAGGTCTGGTAGCATAAACAGGCCTAGCAGTACTAACACTTGGCCTAGCAGTACAAACAGGCCTAGCAGTACTAACACTTGGCCTAGCAGTACAAACATGCCTAGCAGTACTAACACTTGGCCTAGCAGTACAAACAGGCCTAGCAGTACTAACACTTGGCCTAGCAGTACTAACAGGCCTAACAGTACTAACAGGCCTATGCAAACCTGTTCTTGTTAGTACTCCTGATGGGACAAAAGTCTTACTTAAATGTGGGTATTTTGAAAAGTTTTGATGATTAACCCTTTTAGTATTATCCCATACTGGTTTGCCCTCCCTTTGACCAGTATTAACCACATTTTTCAGCTTAGGCTCTTGACTCTTTTTGTCATGAAAATTACAGTCTTTGATCAAATGGTCAGTACTTTTACAAACAAAACAAGCTTTTACTTTCCTAAAACCAATTCCTTGTTTCTTAGAATTTTGACCACTTTTATCATCTCTAGTCTTAACTGTTTGAGTCTCAGGTCTAACTGTTTGCACTTCATACTCTTCTTCCTCATCATCTGAGTTCCAATCCTCAATGATAACTCTATCTCTGTTAATCTTAGGATTAGACACAACTGACTCACTGGCTGACTTAGGCTTTTCAGCATTTGTTTGACCTGCAGTCTCACTTGTTTTAGTATTAAGCTCAGTTGTTTGTGACTCAATGATTTTATTCCTAATGGCATATTCATCTAACCCTACAAATGATATGTCAGCTCTTGGGGTTAAGAAGTTCCCTGTTATGGGAGGGGGAACAACTTTATATCCAACCTTTAAAAATCAATCATTTTCTGGTGTGTTCTCTTCATCACTTGATCTAACATCCAAAATACTCAAACTATTCTCACTATTAGTTTCATGATTGCTACTTAATTAATTCAATTGTGTGCCATATCCTAAACCAGTTTTATCTCTAGCACTCATTTAGATGTTAAGTATTTCATCAAGATTTTTGGTCGATTCTTTCCATTTTGCAATCTTATCTTTTAAGTCATCTCTTTCCTTAACAACCTTCTCTAATTCCAGATTTAAGTTGTTAATTTTTATTTCTCTACATTTAAGCTCATAGTTTTGAAATTTATATTTCTCACCCCAAGCCAATTCAATCTTTTCATGTCCAAGAATCCTAGATTTTAGTGACTCTAAGGCTATCTCATAACCCCTGATTTCTAGTTTTGCTTTGTTATGTTTTTCTCTTTCAGTATCATAGTTCTTTTGAAGAGTTTTAAATGTTTCAAGACATTGTTTAGAACATTTTTATACCTCACTGTTAGAAGAACTTAATGAGCTTGAAGAGGAGATTGTTATCAAAGCATAGTTGACTGGTTTTACTTCAAAATTATTGCTCCAGTCATAGCCTCCTAGACCATCTTGAGCCACCAGTTCCTATGATGAAGATTCATTTATTGGTGCATTGCTCCTGCCATTGTCACCATAAGATCTTCTCCCTTGATTCCTTCCAGATCTGCATCCTCTAGCAAAGTGCCCTTTTTTGTGACAGTTGTAGCACTCAATCTTTGACTTATCAAGAGAAACAGGTCATTTTTCTTTGAAGTCTAAATTCCTTCCTGTCCTTTGAATAAACTTCTTTACTCTGATAGTCAACATAGCTACCTGCTATCGAAGATCTAATTCCTCTAAGTCATCTCCATCCATCTGCTGAAAATCCTTATTCTCAAGTTGAGGACTGGTTGTTGGTTGTGCAAGGAAGGAGTAAGCTACATCATGAGCACATAGAGTAGATGAAACTTGATTAATTCCACCAGCAGTACTAATGCCAAAATCTCCACTGGCAGTACTAACTTCATTAGTACTGCTAATGTTCTTGGAGGAGAGAAAAGCCAAATTTTAAGAAGCAGAATTAGAACTTGAAGACCTTTTTAACTCATCTTCATAAACCTTAAGATTGTTGTAAAGGTCATCAATATCAATCTCATCAATGTCTGGCTTATTTCTCATGATGAGGGCAATCTGATTTCATGAAGAAGGAAGACTTCTAAGGAACTTCTGGTTGATATCTTCCTTTGATATTGGAGCACCATGAACCTCCAATTGACTTATCAGTTTTTGGAATCTATCATAAGCTTTGTCCAAGCTTTCATTTAATGCAGTAGAAAAATTTTCAAACTGATGTTTTAGAACATTTTTCTGCATCTTCTTGGATTCTACATTACCACCAAACCTTGATTTGATTGCCTCCTAGAGTGATTTAGCATCTGCAACATTGTGAAATTTGAGGAGGTATTCATCAGGTATAGCTAAAAGCAAGATGCTCTTAACTCTTTCCTGATTTCTTCTAGCAGCTAGTTGTTTGGCACTCTTAGGAGTGGGAGGGGCAGATGTTTCTCTAGTTGTTGGTGTAGGATCTTCTTCTAAATCTCCATTGACAATAATATCCCATAGATTATGGTCTGTATGACAGATATATTGTCGCATTCTCATGCTCCAAATATCGTACTCTCCCTTCCTGATGATAGGGATCTTCATTGCAGTGATTGTGGGTGGAGGAATGTCTTGTTCTGCCATCTTACAGTTGAGTTCTTCTTATTCAGAGTTTCCACACAAGCTCTGATACCACTTGTTGGATCATTTTACTGAATAGATCTTAACCTTCAGCTTGCAAAGAGTTTGCTCCTTTAGATAATTCTAAAGCAACAATAATGAAACACTAAGTAAACACTATTGATTATGCGGAATCTAATCAATAATGCTAAGAAGAACAATATTAAATATCACAAAAGAACTTTTATATTAAACTTTGAATCTGCCTAGGTTACAGATTACAAACTATGATTACTATTCGATCTCTATGATCTGTGTAGAACTATATCTACTAACTATGCCTAGGGTTCCTTTTATAGACTAAGGAAACCCTAATGGGCTTTACAAAACGCGTACAAAGATCATGCATATCCTTTCCTAAGATATCTCATGCATATCTCATAAACGGTACTAACTATTTTATACTAACGGTACTAACTAACTGATCAGTACTTAACACTTTGTACTGTCAGTACTAATTACAACTAACGGTACTAAGTATTATAACTAGCGGTACTAAGTCAGGAACGAATAATTCCTAACATGGAGGGATTTGATAACGCCCAAATTATACATATTTCTATGGCGTTATTTATGTATATTTGATCATTTCTCGTGAACTTTTGGTACTTAATTAGCTTGAATTTCTTATAGGTTCACTTGAAGACACTACAGACCCAAGCTCAAGATTCTATACACTTTGGGAGGCGAATACAAGAAAAATAAAGATTTCTAGCTAAAGTTCAAGATGTGCGACGCACTCGCCGCACTTGTAATATTGTGCGCTGCACTTTCTCCTAAAGTTTGAAGAATTAAAGTCTAATAAATGCACCTGCATTAACTCCTCAAAACCGCCGCACTTATTTGTAAGTGCACCGTACTTTTCATCCAAACTTGCCTATAAATTGAGGACGAATTTTCATCCTTAAAGCATTCCAAATTCAAATCTCAATCCATTCACAAACCATCTCCTACACACACATATTTCCTCCTTTTACCAAAACACCAAGAAACACCTCAGCCTTTCAAGAAAAAAAGACCTAAGGATCTAGAACGAAGACGGTTACCTACTTAGTTGTTGAAATAATGGAAGTTTATGTAAAGTTTACTTTTGTTATGAACTCCTTAGCCATGAGAGGCTAAATCTCTCATGACTACTCGGTGATGTTATGATAATGAATAAGCATTTGGTATGTTTTTTATCTCTTTAATCTCCAGCTTGTATTGCAAACCTGTTATATCTTATCTTGTCCATCTTTGCTTATCAACTTAAATTATATAATCATATTGGTATATGTCGAAAGACCCGGTATGATCTATATATTTTTAAATATTTATCTATGATCTTTATCGTTTGTGCCAAGAAATCTACTTTCGTAAGTTGATAAACTAAATAAGTTTTTGATATAATAGTAACTGGATTATTTGAGTGACACATTTGGTCTAGTTAACTAAATATAAGTCTTGAGTTAATCAAGTGAGTTTGTGAAAACGTTTTCTGACTAGAAATTACTTTTTTAAATTAATGTACCATTTTCGAGCTCAAATCATTTCCAACACTTATAAATTATTTTCAACTATTCGAGTAGTCATCTTTATTATCATTGGTAAAACTAAAGTTATTTTCAAAATTGTTAAAGTCTACTTTCTTTCTGATTATTTGAACACTACTCAAATCCCTGTGGACGACCTAGTCTTACAATAAAAATATTATACTACATACGTGGGTTATACTTTTACCCGTATGTTTCCATATAATTATCCGGTATTTCCAGTCTTATAAATTTAAAGCTTTTGAAACACATCATATATGTTTACAAGTCTCCTAATGGATAATGACAAAAAGGGGAAGTTGTTACAAAGATGATATGATATGATTTGCAACTTATTAAATGTGGTGGCATGACATGGAACAAATTCAAAGGAAATCTTAAGTTAAGGGGAAGATTCTATTTCATTCATAGATCAGATTTGAAGATGAAGATTGCTAAAGATTAAGCTACTATGGATTATCTTGAAATCAGTGTTTGTTTTGTCATCATCAAATAAGGGAAGATTGTTGGGAATTATTGATTTGATGATACAAAAGAACTTGCTCAAAAGGATAAAGAATGAAACAAAAAGATCAAAATTAACAATATGGAATTCTATAAAAGATGGAGGATTATAAAAGATCTCCTTAAAAGATAAAGATCAAAGATTAGGAAAAGATTTAGTTTCCTAATATAATTAAGATTCCTTTTAAAAAGAAGGACTATGAAACTCACCTGATGTCAACTACTTCACATATCATAGAATTCAATAAACACAAATAAAATCCATGTTACACGCGATTAGGCTAAATGCCCAAGACGATGTAACAATCAATTGATGGACTACTAAGTTTATATTATTATTATAAACCCTTTTAGCATACTTCCCATAACTTAGTTATACTCTAAATATCTTTAATATTTCATTCTAGTTTTCCCGTTTTGGGCAGAATTTTATAGTCACTTTATGACCACAAATAAAATATTAAATCATCAAATTAATTTTTCTCCTTTCATTCCCCACCTTCCTAATGGGTTATGAACTACTGTGATTTTTTAGAAAAAATAATATTAAGCCTAACTATTTTATAAAAATTCAACATCACAAAGTACTCAAATTCGGATCTGAACGCACACCAAAAAGTTTGATTTTTCTAAAAATACTTAGACAACGAATTAAGACTTGTGCTTTGAGCTGGAGTTAATAGACACATAAAATATGACCTTTGATTTTTGGCTAACCTCAATTCAACTTTTAAGTAGGGGTTTTACTCTCCGAAATCAGACCCAAATCTGACCCGAATTTACTGTTTGGCACTTTTTCTTGCAAATTATTTGACTACTTACGATTATTAACCTTTCGGGGCCGAACTTTTTGGAAACTAGACTCTTTTAACTTCAATTTAGGCACAAGATTCAACCCAAAACTCGTTTTTATCATTGAGATATCACTCAATCAACACGACCCAAAATTCTGTCAAACCCTAACTTTCAATCTAACGCGTTCTAAACTAAACCGTTTACACCAACATGCTCTAAATCGAATCGCGAACACTCCCATATAGAATTATATCATTAATTTAAAGAGAAATTATGAACCCTAATTTATCCATCAATTAAAGTTACTATTTGGAAAAGATTAAACAAAAACTTAATTGAAAACATACCTAAACCTTTACTTGATTACCCTTAAATCACCACCTTGGTTCTTGATAAAAAAATAAAAAAATTTCTTCTTGAAGGGATCGGCCGAACAAACAAAAGAGAGGAGAGAAAAGTGTTTTAGGGATTTATTGATCTTATATTTATACTAACTAGAATCCTAATTGTAATCAGATTTGTTTCCTTTTTTTTCTTTTTCCTATAAGCCGATCCAACCAACATCCCTTTTATAAAATTAATTTTTCTTTGTGATTTTTTTTATAAAATTTAGTTCGCCCCTCCATATATATTTATATATTTTTTTATAATACTTAAATATTTACTACTGATTTACTTAAATACTTAAATAAATAATAACTTAAAATAAAAAACTTAACTTTACATTATTATTTTAGATTAAAAAAATTTTAATTTCGAAAAAAAATTTAAGTTTAAAATTTCTTTAACCAAGCATTTTAAAAAAAAAAAATTTAGAAAAAAATTTAATTTTGAAAAAAAAGTTAATTTTGAAAAAAATTCTAAATTTTTTAAAAATAAAAAATTTTGCGTTATAATTTTTAAAATTTTTTTTTGCAATAAATTAAATTTTTTTCGAAATTTATTATTTTTTAAAATTTTGGTTAATTTTTTTTTCGAAATTAAATTTTTTAATCAAAAAATAATAAATCTCAACAAAATCATATAAAGGACTAACGATGCAATAATAAAATAAACGATGTTGAAATTTAACTTGAAAACTTGTTAATTGCCTAACATTGCCCTACCAAACAGATGGTAACTTATTTGAGAAAAAAGATGGGTACCTTTAATTGACATTGGACCTAAGATGAGTACCTTTTTATGCGATTTGCCCTATATAAATTATAAAATCTCAATTCACTAATTAATCTCAACTCGAAATTTAACGATACATACTTCTTCAATTTTACCGACGATAAAAATAACGAAAATCACTATACTTCCGAAATCATCACCACAAACGAAACAAAATGACTAAATCATTCATTTTATAAATTACTTTCCTAAATTGTAAAGACCTACGATTAATTAACTTAAATACTAGACTTAACTAAAACCTAATAATACCTTGTATACTTCTTACGCTTATATATCAATTATTCACCAAATTACACGATAATGCATAAAATCATGCCTATTTTTTTTCCCCCCATTTTCCATTGTCACAAATGTGAACGAAATCGAAATAAACTACAAAACACATTCAATCACTAATAGATGAACATGCATCATGGATTGATATCAAATAACTCATATAAGATCACCATAAAGCACATGAATTTAAAAACACATAATAATACTTTAGTCAACTCTAACGTTTGACTACTGCTCAAGTCACGGTTGTCACATCAAGATGATCAAATTGATCACAATGATCAAAATGATCATCTTTTTCAAACTAATAAGCTTATAAATGATGATCAGTTTGAACAAAAAAACACAACAATGAAAAACATTTCATTGATAACCTCACAAAACTGAAGGTGTTCAGATCTCTGAACTCTTATCCTCTCCAAATAGAAGATACTTCTGCACATAATACAATTCCAATTCTTTTCAATAAAGGATAAATCTGGCATTGTAATCATAAAGCAACAATGCTTGATTTAATCATCAATTGCATGAAGGCATAAATCATGATAAAATCATGCTCCAGTTGCAAGACTTAAAGCAATCAGGATCTTTCTTGCCTCTGCCACATACATGAACTTCATAGTTTATCAAATGGATGTCAAAAGTACATTCCTCAATGGTAAACTAAAAGAAGAAGGTTATGTCAAAAAAAATCTCCAGGTTGTAAGAGTAATGAGTTCCCAAACCATGTATGTAAAGTGGACAAAGCCCTTTACGGACTTAAACAAGCTCCAAGAGCATGATATGAAACTCTCTCAACCTTTCTCACCAAATGCAAGTTTGTAAGAGGTAAGATAGACAACACTTGGTTTATCTACAAAACTCAAATGATGTGTTTTGGTTCAAATCTAGTTGTTGCATTATCCTTGGGTATACAGCACAAAATTGTGCAAACGTTTGATAAACTGAAGACTCAAAGGATATGAAATGAGCATGGATGGGTGTCCATCACCTATTTCTTTAAAGTTCAGATTATAACAATCTGAAAGAGGGTATTTCAATCAAACCAAGAAAGATATGTAAAGATTTGCCTAAAAAGGTAATGTCATGATATTTTTAAAAAGTTCATCAGTGAAAATCTCAAATGGTACACCTAACAAGTTAGGACTGATCTCAATGGCAAGTGGTAAATAAGACTCAGTATAGAGGTATGATTAGTCAATTATGTACCTAACTGCAAGCCAAATCTGACATTCATTCGCAACTTGTCTTGTGTAAGGATATCAATAAATCATATGGGAATCCCACCTTATGATTGTCAGAGGAATTTTCAGGTACCTAAAAGGTAATCCCGTCTTGGTCTGAGTATCAAAGTGTTTAAGTTTTGACTTAAAATGAACTCTGACTCTGACTTTGCTGGATGCCAACATGGACAGAAGAGCACCAGTGCTTGTCATGTTGCTAGGAGGCAAATTGTGTGTGGAGTGCTAAAAGCGAAAATATGTAGCTATGTTTCATAGCTGAAGATAATAATGTAGTATTGCTGGAGTTGTGCCACATTTTATGATGAAAAGTCAACTCACTAACGAATAACATCATATATGAAAGGTACCATATTTGTGTTAACTCCAGTGCTATTTCAATCTCAAATAATCACAGGTCTTGCACTCAAGAACAACAGCATATTGTTATCAGATATCACTGTTATCAATGATCATATTTCAAAGGGGACATTGAAATCCATTTTCATTCACTATATATCAACTTGCTGTATCTTCACCAAGCCTCTAGATAGCAACTTCAAAGTTTGAATTGTTGAACTAGGTATGTTGAACATTGATTCAAAACCTAAAGCTTCAGTACTAAATGAAGAAAACTGAAGCTTCAGCGCTTTCATCCAAAACTGAACAACCTTTCATGTTAAAATGTTAGTTCAGTTCTTATTCATAACCTTTAGCTTGAAAAAGTAAAGTAACTGAGCAATCACATATGTCTCATTCATGGATTTTGTCGCCTTTGCTGGAGCTTTGATATTGGCCACATCAAGAACTGAACAAAACTGATTTACTTTCTTCAGTTCAGTTTCAAACAATAATTTTGATCTAACTCTTCAGCTTTCTCGAGTGAAGTAACTGAGCAATCACATATGTCTCATTCATGGATTTGCATGAGCATGTGTGGTTTTGTGCACTTCGACTGGAGCTTGTCTTTGATATTCACTAATATCTTTGCAGCATAAATCGAACACCAAACCTGAACCTAGTTTTGCTTGTTTTATATCAATTCACATGTCAATTTCAAAAACAAAAATAATTTTCAAAATAAATAATTTTATTAAATGATTTCTTACAAAAGAAGTTAACAAATATAAAAGTTTATTAAAAGATGAATTTCAAACGTTCGAATGACCTCACCTTTTTCCCTCACCTACTTTTGACAGTACATAGACGGTTGTACACTGTTCTAAGTGTTAGAAGCATGTTGAAATGACTTTCATTAAATACAAAGTTTCACACCAATGATAAAAACAAACCCTAAAACTTCTTACAAAATTCATAACTTCCATTTGGTGGTTATCAATTCCTTAAAAGAAAAAGTGAAAAGTAACAAATCATATAAACCCACTTTAACCATTCACAAATCAATTCTCAAAAGATCAAAAATTATTTCACCATGAAACACACACAAACCTCAAAAACAAAATTCAAATAATCAAACCCTAATACATCAAAATGGCAAACCAAAACAAATAACCTCCATAAACTAGAACAACCATTTGTTGCTATCTAAAAAGTAGGCTTCAATCTTGAAGATTTCATTCCTCATCACAAACAATGTGGTTGATCGTCTATATCCTAAACACAATAGATATGATTATTTCAAATGTGTTTCTGATTTCATTTCCAAATGTTGCCTTAGAGAACCATTCACCATATCCTCAAACATGTATAAGGAATACCTAGCCGAGTTTTGGTACTCGGCTAAAACCCTTGAAAACTCTAAGGTCTCTTTCTTTGTCCCCACTGGTGGTATCTATGGTGAAGTAAGTGTAAATACCTTTAGGAATTCCATTGGTGCTGATTACCTTCCTCACTCTAGAGAATATGTTGCACCACCATCTATCGACATAGTTAGGCCATGGTTTGAAACAATCGGGTATGGAGAAACTGTTCCTGTCAAAGGGACTCTCAAAAAGAGTCTTCTTCCTCCTAAGTGGAGATTATTAATGGCACAGATTATCCAGTGTTTAGGAGGTAAAACTGGAGGTTTTGATCAGATTACCAACAAAGATGCCATCATACTATATAGTCTAGCAAATGAGATCAACATTGAATATGCCAGTATCTTTTGGGAAGACATCATCATCAAACTAAACAAGAAACATAGGGAAAAGGTTGTACCTACATAAGTTTTTCTATCCCTATTGATGTGCACAAGATGAAGGAAGGCTATGGAGTGGTGAACTGCACTCTACCCCACTCATGTCTTTCAGTATAAACAATTGGGAACATGAAGCCAACCAACCTGAAGAACCTCTCTTCACAAACCACATGTTAGCTATATGCAGTGCTACTGAGCTAGTGGTATTTAAAGCTCCCAAGACCTCTTTCAATGCTGAGAGGGTTCCCCAAGGTACAAAGCCTGGAGCTAAACCTGGATACAAGAAGCATTCAACTTCTTCAAAACAACCCTTTGTATCCATCAAAGAGGTAACAGAAGGTGGGTCCTCTAAAGCACCCACCAGTTACAAAACTGGTCATTCTAAGAAAAGAAAAGAGTCCAGCTCGGCCATAGACTCAAACCCAAGCCAGCCTCCAGTTTCTACACCTATAGATACTGGAATGCATAAAGAGGACCGGCAAGCAACTGGTGGCCCAACCTCTTTAGGGGTCACCAGTGAAGCAAGAGCCAACCCTCGGCTCAGTAGTGGTGTATCAACTTTTAATTTAAATAAGCCTATTTATTCAGCATCTTTCATTATTCACTCCGAGTCTGCATCAGGAAATGATGCTTCAGTAGTTTCTATAGCTGAAGCTGATCTTGGAAATTCTGATCCTAGTGATTTTGTACCTCAACAACAGGGTATGAATAAAGGAACTAAAAACACTTCATATAATCACTTATTTGCAGGTACTGACCCACATGTTCTTGTAGACCAAACCAAATCTGTTAGTAAAGGGTTGGAAACTGTCCTCACTCACCTTATAACAGGAAAAGGGGTCAGCTCCATTGCTAGACAAGTTGAGGAAGAAGAAGCCTCCAGCACAATCAAGTTAGAAGATCTAGAAAAGCTGGTGTCAAATATGCAACCTAGCTTCAAAGACCTAGATTCACCTGGAGATGATCCTGTTATTGTTGTTGATGATAGCGATAAAGATGAGGAGGATGAAGTTTATCCTACTACAAATGCTAAAACTGAAGACACTTCAGTTCCTAAATCCTCATCTCCCAGGTCTTCTCAAATTCAAGAGCTTACCAACCAAGTCCTTATTCTCCAGTCTCAAAAGCATAAACTAGAACGTGAGAAGATCAAAGCTAAAGCTAAAGCTTATCTCCTTAAAGCTTAACCCTCTTTTCCTAATATGGGACAACTCAATGAACTTCTGGTAAAGTCTTTACAAACTGAATTCTCAAAGATCTTATCTACTCATGACTTTAGCAGCTCACTACCAACTGAGCTGAAGGGCCTTCCCTCTAAGTTTAATGAACTGACTGAAGAAGTAAAAGGGCTAAAGAAACAAGTTCATGAATTGGAATTTAAGCTACCAAGAGGATTGAAAAGAAATCCCACCAAGCTGGAGGACTTTACAAAAAATGTCACCAGTCTTACATCTCAAGTCACTGAACTGAAGACTCTTTAGTGGGAACTTCCAATAGAATTTCTTTCACTACCAGAACAGGTTGCATCAGTTCAAGCTAAGCTAAAACCCTTAGATGCTCTTCCAAGTCTCTTGTTAAATGTCACAAAAGCTTTAAACAAGTTTGCTGAGGTTTTAGATTCTTCCAACTTAGAAGCTGGAGATCCAAGTGTTTCTTTAGCAGGTCAAGCTGACACTATGCCTACAGAGGGGGAGAATAACACAAATTAAGCAACCATCTCCCAGCTTTTTCAAAGAAGGGCTTAAAAGAATGCTGATAAAGAAAATCTAAACAACGAACAACCAAAACTAATTCCCCCAATCATCATAACCACTACTCAAATACAATCTCCTACTCTTTAAAGTCCACCAAAAAGCTCCTTTTAACCTGAGGGGGGGTATATCAAGAAAGACAAGGGTATAAAGGCAATGTCTTTAGAAGAGGTTGAGAAAGAAAGTACTAACAGTGGTTCTAATGATGATGATGAAACTCATGTGATTGGCTCTATAGTCGAATCCTCTATAACAAAGAAATTAAAGATCGTTTGATTTCGTCGCATCACGCGCTCTCTATGGAACGCATATCCATCTAACTGAAGAAGAAATCAATCATCAAAAGAAGCTAGAGGAAGATGCCAAAGCTGAAGCAGCCAAACAAGAAGGGGAAATAAGAAAAGCAAAACTGGTTGATCAGCTTGGTCCTGAAGTAGTGAACATGTACTATAATGACAAATTACAGTATGACAGATATTGTAATAAAATGCTGAATAGAAGAGTAAAGTCAAGAATCACCAACTGTGATATCTTGACCAGAAAGGGTACAATTACTTTGAAAGTATATAGAGAGGATGATACAAGTTAAATCATTCCTGAGTTTAAAGCTAGTGACTTACATCTAGGTGAATAGAGAGAAGTTGTTGCAGCCTATCCTAACAAAAAAGGTAAAGGATGGACGTCCATCTATAAATAAATACAAGAAAGAATGGACTATCTGCGTACAACTGAAGCTGAACTGAGAATACTTAGATAGACCTCTAAGTGAACAGTTACCTTTGAATAGACTGCATGATTTGGCAAACAAGAAAAAGAATGCAATAATGAATGACTACTTGACTTCTTCAGAGCTAACAAAAGGCTCAAGTCATCAATTCAATATAAAGATCATCCAGCTGGTACTGTGCTTAATGAACCTGTCCTAGGTATGATTTTGATTAACTCATATCACAAACAGGATTTTGTTCCCATTGAAGACTTTAGAGATTTCCCAAATACCATGTTATACACTGTACAAGAAATCTTCTTCAGACTTCACCAAGGTACGAAGGCTTGGTTGATCAGCCAGGACCCTTCAGTTCTCTTTGCTTTGCTGAATTTTTTGATAAGAGAAACCTAAACACACTCAAGCAAATGAGAGTCATTGAGCAGCTGAGGCAATAGAATGTAATCTTTTGTAATAACTTTATCTTTTGAAAATGTAATGTAATGAATGTAAGAATGAAAGGTTATCAGTTTATGTTGTTTAATTTGTATCAGTTATTTAAGAAGAATTTTGTTTTTTGATCACTTACAACTTATCATTCTCTTAGGGCTATTTGTATATTCAAATAGGGGGAGATTGTTGGGTTCAGTTCTTGAACCCTTCAGTCTTTCAGTCGATTTAAACATAAAATCCCCTAAGTATTACTCAAGCTAAAGTCTTTTAGCTTGAGTCGCTAAAGTTTCTTTAGTGTCAGCTCTTCAGGTCCTTAGAAGATTGGGAAGTATCTTCACTTCAGTTTATGATGCGGTACAGAAACTAAAGAATGCTTTTGGTAAGAGCTTCATTTCAGCTTGGTTGACAATTCCAAGCTGAACGTTGTCTATCTCCTTCACAGAAGTTAAAACGTGTTGTTTCACTTCTAAAAGGTTTACAAGACGGGAAAAAGATTGCTTTATGTCAAAAGGAATAAAGCAATCTCCTTAGGAAAAGGTAAGGTGTACAAGGCGGGGAAAAGGTTTCTTGATGTCAAAAGGAATAAAGCAATCTCCTTGGGAAAAGGTTCTTCTAAAGTTGGTATAGAAGTATAACAACTTTCCTTAAAGGATTGTACGTGGTACTTTAGAGCACGTCTGCATTAAATGGTATCTCAACCACCCATTTGGATGCAATGCACGCCATATAGTTTAACTTGTAACCTTAATCCCTTTGCTTATAAAAGGAAAAAGGGATTCCAGAGTAAATTTTATTTCTTCCATTAATGTGATACACATTGAAGAGTTCATTATCTCTCAATCAAACTGATCGGTACTATTGAAAAATGAAGCTTCAGTTTATTCAATAAGTAGTTTGTTTTTTACTCTCTAACTGTGGTTAGAGTTTAAGTTCGATAGGAGATAAAACCCCCAATTGTTATTTAACACCTTGCATTTCGCAAGCAAAGGTGTGTCATAAGATTCTTTATTTAATTCCTAATAAGAAACCTATATGTTGGAAAGTACTTCTGTGTTTTAACTTTTTTTTGTTTTCTTTATATTTGTCACTATATTATATATATTATATATATATATATTATATATATATATATATATATATATATATATATATGTGTGTGTGTGTGGTGTGTGTGTGTGTGTGTGTGTGTGTGTGTGTGTGTGTGTGTGTGTTTTGTTTAAAACTCACTTTGTTGCTATGTAATGTGATTAAGTTTAACTTTATAAACCTTATATTAGATTCTAAGGGACCAACACTTGTAATATTTAATCTCTCCAATAAAGGAGTGTTTGGTTAGAAGAAATTCCATATGATTAGATCACTATACTTTCTCCATAAGGCCTGGGATGATCTTGTTCCAGCATAAGAACTAGTAATGAAGAGGAAAAACAAGAATAGACTTGCGTTTAGATCACTACTAGAGAAATAAAAAATTTAGGAATTTTGCCTGCACAACAGTAGTTACTTCTTACTGAAAGCAGGTCCCTTCGGGACAAGGAACCGGCGTTTGTCGGTTTTATAGAGAGCATTGTTCATTTTTGGGTGGTCATTTTTTGAACTAAGCTCATAAATATGTTAGTTAGACTTGTCTTAAGGTGATCCAATAGGTGGTTATTTCTTGTTTGACTTAAAAATGAATGCTAATGATTATGTTTAATGCAAAACTAGTGGTTTAAGCATTTAATATTTTGCATGGGAATTGAGTATGTATCTAGAGCTTGTGATCATCATCCTCACACATCCAAAACCTGCTAATAATCTTCTCTTATCCCATCCTTTAATCTCCATACCTTATGGCCTCAAGTGCTAACTCATCCACCTAAAATCCACCAAGTAAATTGCCAAGAACCGACTACATTGATATCTCATCCAATGAAACATCACCTATCCAAAATTACCTCATAAACACTTCACAATCTCTTAATTCCATCACCACCAACCAAACCACCACACTTGACACCATCTATTACTTCATATATTCACCTACCTTCTAACCAAACACCCCCGACTTAAGAAGCTATGGTGTCACCCTTAGCTCTAAGAGCCCTTGTATTCTCTACCCCTCCTAGCTCACCACTAGATCTACATCCTTACTTATCTTCCTTAAATGAACTACCACCAAGAAGCTCCAATCCATTACCACAAACATTCTCAAGGCTATCACCGAACACTCCCTCAACCAACATCATGGGGACTTTGAACCATCCTTTCCCCCCCACCACCCCCCCTATAGCTAACCTCTAGAAGTAGGCTAAGTGCTCAACCCGAACCATTCCTAAGTAGAGAGCAAGTTTTGCATCAACTTAGTCAATACCAAGATTTCGACCGTCACATTGAAGAAGCAATCCAAAATGCACAAAATGTGCGAGATAGCCTCATTCCACATAACTCACCTTTCCGCCTCTAAATGTTAACATATTCACCATTTCACAGCTCTTCACATAAGCACCTTTGATTACTCTTGATTAATCCCTATAGATTATAGGACACCCCTATTCCTACACCACCAAGAAATACTTTGTCCCCATTGCCAACGCACCAAAAAAACTGTCAACACTCCAAAATGAAGTGTAGATTCATGCTAAACTCCCCAAAAAACCCAACCCCCCCCAACCCAAAAACCAAAAACCCCACCCCCCCCCCCCCCCCCAACATCCTTGAAAGTCTAAATCATCTCTCAAACTGACACATAGGATGACGTTGACAGCTCATGTTCCCTTAGTTTCTTATAGCTTTGATTAATCAGGTTTACTTAACATGACTTTATTTTTGTTGACATTGGTCAATATGTTTTACTTCATGATTTGTTCCTTATGAAAGTAGAATTATGTACTATCATACGTGTTGCTTGTTCCTTTGAATATTAAAGTGGCCATGGATTTATGTTCCTTAATGTTGAAATTGATTATGAATTCGTGTTCTTTTAAATGATGAAATGGCTTACATATGATCCCATTGCCTTTTGTTATTGTACAGTTTTGTATAAATTGCTTTCCGCCAAAAATTGGCTAAGTGGTCTTTTTTGCGGTCAGCCGGTTCTATCCGATTATAAAGCCGGTTCCTTTCAGGAACAGAATCGGCTATAACCGGCAACCTTGCCAGCCCATAATCACTACAATTTTTTTCTTTCCTCTTTTAATTATACATCTTACAATAACAGCATTTTCACATGATTCTGCAATTCTGGGGGGCATATCATTCTTTTTTACTAACATGTTTTTATTGTAGCTTTCTAAATTTATTTGGAATCATTGACAGTCCTATTTAGGGGGAGCACTCGTCAAGGGGGAGCTTTAAAATTAAATCTCTATAAATCAACTTTAGTTTCGATATTTATCGGACCATCTCTCATCTTACACTCTTACATTTAACTCTTACCAAAATAATACTTGCTATATTACTGACATATTTTTGTGTAGTCTTCTCAACTTACTAGGAAACCTTGACAATCCCATCTAGGGGGAGCACTCATCAAGGGGGAGCATTGGATTTTATCCTCTTTGAATCAACTTTGATTCTCTCTGAATCATCCTTGGTTCCATTTCAGTCGAACCACTCAAAATTACTTCATTTCATTACATAATCTTTCGTTGGTTAGTTTTTCTTTGACGCTCTTTTTGTTTCGACAAAAAGGGGGAGAAGGAAGTAAAAACTCCAATTTAAAACTTATAAACTTTGTAATTTACTTCCGATAAAATTGTGTTTTGTCATCAACAAAAAGAGGGAGATTGTTAATACAAATAAACCGTAAAAACGTTTATTTATATTTTACGATCTATCTATGTTTTGTCGATAACAAAACATAAAATCATCGGAAGTAGAAAATAAAGTTTACTAGTTTTAAACCAATAGTTTTCTAACTCAACTATCATTTCATTTACCTCACACATCATACTTTACATGTTTACTTTGTTAGTTCTCATAAAACATTTAAATACATTTTTAGAATAAAAATGTACAAAATAAGTTCTAAGCATATATTAACAAAGTATAAACTAAAAGATATTTTTCTATAAAAGAAAAATGTTTTATACATCATGCATGACCTCAAAACATATCTAGACAAGATTTTTTGAAATCTAAATTTGGATTTGTTGTCAGAGAGCCGGTTCCCTCCAGTTGCACTAGCCGGTTCCATTGTGAAGATGGAATCGCCAAGAACCGGGCTACAGTACTAGCCGGTTCTGTACCTTTGCACTGGCCGGTTCCATTGAGATAATAGAACCAACAGAACCGGGCTACAGTAAACTTTCAAGCCATAATGTCCACAGTCATTTTCTAGTTTTATGCATCAATTAGATTAGTTTCTCACACTTATATTCAGCTAACATCTGATCATTAATCATGAACTTTTTCATTTTAGTGTTGTGGTGAATTTCTTAATAGCAGAAGTTCTACCGACTTTCGCATATGCGATCAAGCAACAAGGAAAACTTAGAGCATGTATCTCTCACACTTTGAAGATCTATCTACTGATCTCTATGCATCATTAATCATCATAGATCATGGAATAGTGTATTATATTATGCTTAGAGCATTTTTGGGAAAATATATTACATTCGGTAGAATTTGTAGGGACGGATCTATCTTTGTTGTAACTTTGCTTAGCACCTATTAGAGGATAAGCATTGTAGGGTTTTGTTCCTCCTTATTGGAACATGGTATTTAGCCTAGTACCATATAAAGGGTGAACGGTTGAAGGTTTGATTCTACCGAGTAAAGAATATGGTATTTAGCTTTGTACCGTTAAAAGGTGTAAGCAACGTTGTGAGGCTTCTCCACCGGTTAAAAGGAGTATTGGTGACTAGTGGATTCAAACTCTCGAGTAGGTGACTCAAGGAGTGGAGTAGGGCAAGGAAGGTGACCTTGTAGCCGAACCACTATAAATATCAGTGTCTTATATCCTTTATGCTTTATGCTTTATGTTTTATATTTATAAATCGTCATAAACATACATATCTTCAACAACCAAACAATTAGATTAAAATTTTAATTTGTAAAACTATTCAACCCCCCCCCCCCCTTTCAGTTTCCACAATTATTGATGAGGAAGCAGACAAAGATGAAGGACTTCATGCTACCTCAAACATTGAAACTGAAGACTCTTCAGTTCCTAAATCCTCATCTCCTAGGTCCTCTTAAATTCAAAAGCTTACCAACCAGGTCCTCATTCTTCAGTCTCAGAAGTATAAACTGGAACTTGCGAAGAACATTGCTAAAGCCGAAGTTGCTCTCCTTAAAGCTTAACCCTTCTTTCCCAATGTAGGATAGCTCAATGAGCTTCTGGTAAAGTCTTTACAAACTGAATTATCAAATATTTTATATGCTCATGACTTTAGCAGCTCACTACCAACTGAGTTAAAGGAACTCCCCTTCAAGTTTAATGAACTTACTGAAGAATTAAAAGGGCTAAAAAACAAGTTCATGAATTGGAAATTGAGATGCTAGGAAATTTGAAAGAAATTTCCACCAAGCTGGAAGATTTTAACAAGACTGTCACAGGTCTTACATCCCAAGTTGCTGAACTAAAGACACTTCAGTGGGAACTCCTAGCATAATTTCTTTCTGTGCCAACACAAGTTGAAATGATTCAGGCTAAACTCAAGACCTTGGATGCTCTTCTAAGTCTACTCAACAAAGTCAAAAATACCTTGAATTGTTTTGCTCGCGCTATTGCATCAAAAAAACTGAAGATGCTAGTGTTCCTTCAGCAGGCCAAGTTGGCACTCAACCTGCTGAGGGGGAGAAGAACGCAAATCAAACCGCCATCTCTTAGTTATTTCAAAGAAAAGCTGCAAAGAATGCAAAACCTGACAATACACAATCTCAAAACCAAACACCAACCTCGACAAGGTCCAATCATTCCTCCAGTCATCACAACCACAACAACTCAAATGCAATCTCCTTTTCTCCAAAGTCTACAAAAAGGCCCCTCTCAACCTAAGGGGGAGCATATCAAGAAAGACAAGGGCAAAAATGTTATATATTTAGAAGAGGCTAAGAAGGAGAGTACTAACAGTGATTCTGATGATGATGATTCTCACCTAACTGGTTCTATGGTTGAGCCCTCTAGAATAAAAAAAGTAAAGAAGTTTGATTTTGTGTTTGGGTGCTATGTAAGGTGGAAAGCATATCCTCTAATGAAGAGAAATCAATCATCAAAAGAAGATAGAAGAATATGCCAAAGCTAAAGCAGCTAAACGTAAAAGTAAGGTAAGAAAAGAAGAGTTGGTTGATCTTCTTGGTCCAGAGGTGGTGAACAAGTACTACAATGCCAAGTTACAGTATGATAGATACTGTGACAAAATGCTGAATAGAAGAGCAGAATCAAGAATCACCAACTGTGATGTCTTGGACCAAAAAGGGTCTAATTACACTTAAAGTGTATAAAAAAAAGGGTGGGGGGATGTTATAGTGAAGTTATTCCTAACTTCAAGCCAGTTATATGCAACTTGGTTGAATAGAGAGAAGTCATGAAGCATGTCCAAAACAGAAAACAAGGAAATGATGGAAAATCTTCTATGGGAGATTTAGAAATGATGGACTACATTCATGATAACTGAAGCAGAATCTGGGCATTAACTTAGGCATTCATCTAAGTTACTGGAAAAAAAAAGAGGAGATGAATGAAATTTAATTTTTTATACTATGTTCCCGAGTTAGGAGAGAAAGGAAGTGATAAGTGATGTTTTTACAATTATACTCTTAATTATATATAAAAGTTATGTTTTCTATAAGGTTATTTAAGTAATTATATTTATTAAATGCTTCCTAATATAACTTCTCTCCAAATCATCCCACTTTTGGGAAGAAAGTTTTGGAGAGAAATTTAGCCAAATTTACTCTCCTTTTCTTTTCTCTTCTCTTCGAAAAAAAAACTCTAGAACATGAGTTTATGTTGTTTTCTTTCCACTTCTTTCAGAAATAAAACTCAGGAACGCTTAGTGGGGTATATTTTGTATGTTTTAATGAAATGTGAGTTAGTGGTGACTACTACGGTTGAATGGTGAGTGTGAGTGAGTTGAAGAGAGAGGAGAGAGAAAGCTGATGTGGCGTTGAGGTAGATGGTGAGTTACACCATACCACTCCATCCAGCCTAAGGGTGTGTTCGTTTTGATGGTGGGTTTGGAATAGGATGAAGCGTTGGTTTAGATTGAAAGAAAAACAAGTGTTGGGTTCAGTTCCTGAACCCTTCAGTCTTTCAGTAGATTTAAACATAAAATCCCCTAAGTGTTTCTCAAGCTGAAGTCTTTCGGCTTGAGTCGCTGAAGCTTCTTCAGCGTCAGCTCTTCAGGTCCTTAAAAGATTGGAAAGTATCTTCACTTCAGTTTATGCAGCGGTACAGAAACTAAAGAAGGACTCTTTGTAAGAGCTTCAGTTCAGCTTGGTTGATAATTCCAAGCTGAACGCTGTCTATCTCCTTAACAGAAGTTTAAACGTATTGTTTCACTTCTAGAAGGTTTACAAGTCGGGAAAAATATTGCTTTATGTCAAAAGGAATAAAGCAATCTCTTTGAGAAATGTTACTTCTAAAGTTGGTATAGAAGTGCATCAACTTTCCTTAAAGGACTGTATACCTGGTACTATAAAGCATGTGTACATTAAATGGTAACTCAACCACCCATTTAATGCTTAACATGTGTATTAGGTTAACTTGTAAACCCTAATCCCTTTGCCTATAAAAGGAAAAGGATTCTCAGAGTAAATGTTATCTCTTTCAATTAATGTGATACACATTGAAGAGTTCATTTATCTCTCAAACAAACTGACTCGTACTACTGAAAGTTGAAGCTTCAGTTTAGTCATAACAAGTTTGTTTTCTTATTTCTCATAACTTTGGTTAGAGAATAAGTTCGAAGGAGATAACACCCCAGTTCTCATTCAACCACCTTGCTATTCCGCAAGCAAGGTGTGTCATAGATTCTTTATTTGATTCTAATAAAAGTCTATACGTTGAAAAGTACTTATGTGTGTTTTAAACTTGTTCTTTATATTGTTGATATATATTTGTTTAAAACTCACTTCGTTGCCATGGAATGTGATTAGTCTAAATTGATAAACTTTATATCACATTCATAGGGACCAACAATACGGGTCGATTTCAAAACAAACATTGTTCCGTAAGACAGTAAGACACAAATTACTGTAACAACATATTTCCGTTAGTATAATCAGGCAGCGTTAAGCAAACATCAACAAACCATCGTTTAGTTGAGGCTTGCGAGTTGGGAACCAAATAAAAGGTATTCGACCAGCCATGGTTGCAAACACGACTTCGTGATACCCCGCCAAGATACGGTTCGGTTTAACCCATCGTCACCCGCAAACACGCAACCCACGGAAGCAATAGTATAGCACAACCCAACACCTGTCAAACACTCGCTTACAAATGTATCACAACCATCCCTTAATTCCAACAAAATCGCCCCTAATTGCCACAAATTATAAC